>SJOL01007418.1:1058923-1103961 GCA_004794785.1 Opisthorchis felineus | reverse complement strand
GTTGAAAAATCATTTTTATGCATATGCCAGCCCATATTCAAAGTAACATTTTGGCTGTTTACGGATGGTAACGCTTTATGGTCACCGTCGTCAACGTGAACCGTTGATTTGGACGCCAGTAATGCCAGGAATGTCGGAAAGCACTTTAAAATGACTTTCAAGGTTCGGCTATTGGCGACGGAAGGCATGTTACCATGTGCACAAAAGCGAATCGAATTACGATGAAGACTGTTTTGTTAAACGAGATGTCGCAGTTTACGTACATACTTTCCTATCGAAAACCTAAACCAAACCTTGTTAGGAGTGCTTTCTTTCCCGAGCTATGTTAGAATTCCTACTCTATCAGAGCTACACGAAAGTGCTCTGAAAAGTACTGTACGGTTAAGTTGCATGGTACAGCCCCATTGCAAGAAGGTATTGACAAGGACTATGGAGCTAGTTCTACGGACCGTTAGACTATGGGCAGGTTTCAGCATTTCAGACTCCCCTCGATGAGTCGTTGCACCGAAATACGGGGAAAATTACATAGAAACTAACGAGAAACCAAACAAATCTGCTGCGCTGGAAGTCATAACTAAGAAGGCTGTAGCGTGCGCTGAAATTCGTCCGCATTTTATTCGTTTTTACTCGTAGTAGACTGTCATATTTACAAGGGTTAGTGTCGTCAAGTTCATTACCAGGTAGCTGGTAACAGGTATTTTTCAAGCTCCACAGTGAAAAAATCCAGCTTATTTCTTAAGGGTTCAACTAGCCAGTGCAGGCTTTCTTATAACGGTTGGTTCCCACGTTGGATGTTCGGAAGAATGCTACAAAAGTACGTTTTAAGCGCGCGGTTCCAGAGAAGGATCGCACACAGTAGCAGCACGGTTTTGGCCGGTCCAGTGAGTGCGCACTGTTTAGGGGGAGCACTTCAATTGCAATTTTTGTAAAATTTCACACATTCAATATGTATTTGATTGAATTAAAGGACCACTCCCCTAACACCGACAGCAACCTTTTCTAAGTTAAAGAACTCTGGCAACGATCACTATCATGATTTAATTACAGAATTCCAATGCAGTTTTTTTAAAGTTCATTTCACCTGTCAGTTTTGTGAAACTTGACACCAGAATGGTAGAAAACCCGCGCATACCAAGGACACGTGTATTGTTTAGATAGCTGTGTAGATTGTAGCTCGGCCTCCACTAGACTCAGCCTAGTTTCTGAAATATCATAATCAACGAAAGTTTCGAAGTAAGACCTGAGTACAAATAACACCTGATATGCACTGCTGTTGAGCTCTAATATGAGCGAAACTCGAGTCCAGTGCTTGCCTCACTTTGGTGTGGACTCACCATAATGATTGCGCCAAGACAGGAGGACGATTGTTCAGTCGAGAGTCACGTGAGTGTGCATTCTACAAATCTCTCACCCACCAACAACTAAAATAACGGATTGTTTTAAACTTGTCCATCTGGCTGACGGAGCATTGCTGTGATTCTATTCTCAGCCTAACCAAGGTGATGGAGTTTCGGCGGCCACACATGAGCATTCAGAGTGAGTTCAGACGTGTTACTTTATCACGGCAGGTATGCTAAATCAAGACTGACAGGGCGAATTCGCCTCTATGTGGGTTCATATGTGGAATGTGTGCTGGGTCTGACAGGCATCATGACTTCGAACCACTCCAAGACACCGTTGAACGAGTCACATGCGGAACTCACCAGCTTTTGTGGTGGTGCTCACCGGAACGAAAGTGAAGACTGTCTACCACCGATGAAACGGAGTGATACAGGTAGACCAACTCTATCTTCTCTGGCCGACAGAAATAATATTTCGCACATGTTGTTGTCAGCTAGTGGCGATCTATGAAATGAAAAAGTGGAAACAGTGGATAGACTATCCTAGTTGCTTGCTTCCGCTCGGATGTTAACATTCCTAGTGGTGAGCGAAGGCGTAAAATTTTTTAGGTCAGGTGAAATGAAACGAGGTGATCACTGAAATCTCAAAAGTCATGAACTTGACTTCCTCCATTAGTGAGTGTTAATGACTAGAAAATCCACTATTCTACTATACGTAGGCTGTGAGGGTTTTTGGACAAACACGTTCCATTTTCCTGCGTCGCATCACGTGTCCTGTTGTAACTTGAGATCCTTAGAATAGCAGTCAGCCATCGCCCTAATGTGTTTTATCAATGATCCGGGACGAACGGATTAAGCACGGACATACTCAACATTGTTATCTTTCGAACCTGCCCCCCTAGTGTATCCAATTTCGCGATTCAGTAGTCGAAATCCAAAATACTGTTTCTTCTGGATTTGAACTTCAGTCACTCAAAGGTTCTCCAACTGCCGTGTTTAATAGTTCACTATCAACAAGTTTTGGTCTGTGTTCTACCTTAAAAATGGAGTAAATCTATGTTGAGAAGCTTTTTAACTCTCTCAAGACTCATCAACACATCCACAATTGTTCGCAGGAAGTCCAAAACCCGGACTTTTAGTTTGAATAGTTGAGTAATACAGTTTGTGACACCTAGGTTCTTTCGTGATGACCCCCACGTTTAACTTTGTAAAGGTTCTAAACTTGAGATGTAAGGTGGTTTAGACGAACTGTGACAGGTTTCTCTCCACTAAGCTAAAAATATTGCGAACAAACACAGCCTCTAAAATTACCACAACAGAAGCACGGGACCACTTGGTTCTGTCAAGCAATACGCATGTGACCACTTGTTATTCGCTTAACCTGACCCACAATGTAATGGATGGTCTGGAAGAACATTCTCCCAGATTCGCCGTTCTCACGATCGTTAGCCTTCTGACAGTCAGATGCGCGTGCTACATCGATCCGTCTGTTGTGTTGATTGCGCTATTGATCCCTTTGTTACATGAATATTACTCACAAGACGGCACTGACTTTGGTCATGTTATCAGTTGTAGTGTTTACTTCTCGTCAGCCTTACAAACAAGTCTGGTGATAACAGGTTTGACTTACCAAAGTGACACGATTACTCAGATTATCGACCTTTGACTCGAGAATGACATGACGTGGGATCCACAGTTGTCTGATTCAGAGAAAAAGTAGCTGTAAGACTTGATGTGCATACTAGAGTCGCTGCTTTGAAGAAACGAAGACTGTCCTACAATTCCTCCAAAAAGGGCAAACGATAAACCATCTGTCGTGCATTGAATCCAACTACAAATGCATCACAGTAGGGAGCTGGAACTGGAGTTAGCTCGCCCGACAAAAAACACTGTAGAAAACGCTGAGGAATGCGCTACTTCTTAAATGCAAGAGAGTGACGGATAGCGCTAATCCTTGGATGGGGACTTATCTGAAATCCGCATGTTAGTGTTGGAGGTGAGTTCAGTGTGGATGGACCAGATGCATGAGATTATCTCCATGTGGAACAAATCATCTTCGGTCGAGGATCTGACACTAGGCGCACTATGTTAGTCTGGAATGCATTAAAAACCCAGCAGAATTAGTAACCTAGAAGCACTTGCTAGACTTCAAGTCTCCAATAAGTCAATTAAGACACCGAATTGACTCTTGTTGCCCTTAAATGCCAAAAAGGACTTGAGATGGTGACATTCCAGAAACGCAACACGACAAAATACAGTTCTCAGTTCACAACAGACTGGTCCCTGTTTCGTGGCGTCCAAGTATTGGAATATCCAGCTTACAGTGTGGATGTCCACCCAACTGAGAAACTTTTGGGCTAGTAGTACACGAGGTGCAGAAGTGTGCTTCGGTCGAGTATATAAACAAGCTTGTAGGTGTTTTCGAAAGGCAACAGAGAAACACTGAGCAGTCGTCACACACGCTGTCGTCAGGAAGTCCCCCAAGGTAAGACAAGGCGTCGAATAGAGGTTTTGAGAGGAAACGCAAGCAAGAGGGAGTACATTACTTATTAGGTTACTGTGAACTCTTCAACAGCCTACGACCGGTTTTGTCCTTCTTGGGACAAATGGGTGCATTTCGCAAACGGAACCACAACTTTATGTAACCTTTTAACGGGGTGAAAAGGGTTTGCCTTGTGTTTTTGTGCTTCACCTACTTACCAAAAATCGCGACGTTCAAACGATTGAAAACTGTAGTTCAATGAGAACCCACGATTTCTTGTTGGTTATGTGCACTTCACTCCCAGGAGGCCAATATGCATTTGATTAACGTGCAATTAGACGGCATATACGATGGCACTTTCCATCATGTCATGTGATGCACGCTTGACCGGTTTTTTTAGTGGCGACCTCTCAGTATTTTGCTCGAAGTTAATGTACAGCCTCAGCGTTCAAAAACCTTCATGCACTTTTACTCGACAGTTAGACTGGGCAGTGTGCCGTCCTTCGATGTAGGAGAAACAACAGGTGCCCTTGAGTCAAGCTACATGCCTCACAGTTGATTGCGTCCCGTTCTGGAAGGCCCTAAACTCCACTTCTAGTGAGAACAATATCGTAAGTTAAAGAATCATGCTGAAGATACGACAGAGTCTCAGTGTTAACCCAATCTTTGGTTGCACGAAGACAAGAGGTTTTCATTAGTTTGCCTCAAGTTCCGCACCAAACTTCTTGCCTTGAAACTCACTTGTAAATTGAATTGGTGTTGACGAAAGAATCAACAGAATTTCATCTGAATCTCTTGTTTGCGATATTCTTCAATTGAATATTCTGTACCAAGCCCGTCTCATCGACCCTATGAATGGCAGTGAAATTTCTCGCCTTACCTTTTCCTACGGGTGACCGCAGTTTTCGACAAGTCGGCGGTCTTTAGAACTCACTTTGTCAGAAGTCATGAACCAAACTTGCTTTCAATCTGCACTATTTCGATTATTTTGTATGCCTTCAGCAAATTCTGCTGAAAATTCTTAAAAACATCATAAACGAGAGATTCAGCTGGGTTCCAGGTGAATCCCTCGCAAAACCAAATTTGTTTGCAAATGAGTGTATTTCGCTAATGAGATCAAAGTTCTTTTAGCATATTTTAGTCAGGTGACTCAAACAGCGAATTGAAGCTTTGTTACCTCGCTACTTGCGGCTTGTCAGTAGCGAGCTTAAGGTTGTGAAATTAAAAAAATGGCTGCCAAAGTAACCATGCCATTCTGGCTAAGGAACGGGTCTACGCGTTTCAAGTTACTTAAGGTTATATTGTGTGCGATGACAGTGTGTGAGAGTGAGCTGTTTAGAAAAAGGACCCGCGAATGAAAAAAACTTGTCCTTCTTTATCGATTACCAATTGAAGATGCTTGGACAAGGAAGGATTGTGAAGGACAAATGAATGTAAAACTACTCTGGAGAAGGAAAAGTAATTAAATTGCGCTTTCATTCCAATTTTTCAGATAGTGAGGATCAGGTTGGGTGACAAAACCGGGGCCTCAAATGCGAAAGGCTGAGTAAACTGGACTCTTCTTGCAGTAATTGCCACTCAGAAGCCTACTTTCGGACCGGTAGCATTGCTGTGCCTTCCTTACAGAAGGAAGTCGCATGGCAATTATGAATGTCAAATCCGCCGTAATTTCGTCCTGCAGGTGAAGTCCATTTATTCCCAAAGGCCAGTGAATACTGTACAGTATACTGCTGATGACTTCCGACAATGATGAAACAGTTGTCTTTTTGGAAATTTTTCCTATGGATAAAATCTCAATTGATAGTTCAAAATCTCCTCATTATCTACAAATATCAAATCATCTGGAAAATAGGGTCTTTCAGTGCAAGCCATTTCACAACTATTTCGAAGATCAAGGCGGATTCCTTCCCGTGAGGATAATGGTACCATGACCTGGTCCAACTCACTGGCGTCCTGAATGGCAGTGAACAATTGTAGTCTTTATAAAACAAAAAATTAAACAATCTATCCTACTAATTTGCCCTTATAAGGCACCGGTGGTTCAAGAGCCGTGTGGAAGATAAATCAAGAAGTTTCGCATACAAACACCCAACTATCATATGTAATGCTGCACAAAGACCACATCATTAAAGCTGAATGAACAAACTGGGTGTCCATGATTCAATGTTCGGGTCATGTTGGAAATCCGGAGAATCGAAAAGCACGCTAGATCTAGTCCACAAAGCCTCCAACAACTTCAGAATTTGCATAGACTCCAGCATCACCATTCACATCAGGGGGGAGAGATATGAGGTCTCTCTCTTGCTCTCTTGCTTGATAGGATAGTGAATTTACACCAGTAATGGCACGCACGTTCATCACACTACACCGAGTGACAAGTATCGCCCGTCAGCCGCGTAGCAAACCACACTAGTTCGCCGGACACCCATACAGGACAAATATCGTACGTAAATTCAGCTCCTTGTTCAGGAAGCACGCTGGTCACTCAGGTCTGGGCTGGTGGACGCTACAACTAGGAAACACTGAACCCGAATGACACTGATGTGTGGTCCAATCCTAGTCCCTTACGTTGTCATTGATCCCTTTTGGGTTCACCGTTGTTGATAAAACTGACCTTTTCCAACCGAAATATAGCACTTATTTATGAAGTGCAGTCCTCCAATAAAGTGAAATCTTTCTAGAGCCGCTTACTCAGAGGTGAAAAGTGTGTTCGGCCTTGAAAAACCAACATACCACTTGATTCTTGTTCAATGGGATTCATATCGGGTTGATGCAGGAGGTCGGTCACAAGACCCTCTAGTTGAAGGTTACACTGTTTCACTGTCTAGCACAACCGTATATCGCCGTGTGAAGTGCAAAATATCAGGAAGAAATCTTTACTGTTTGCAAATCTTCTTAGGTTCCGAGCCAAGCAACAACCCGAGTTCATCAGAGCTTGATACAACTACTAAACGCTTGAGCATCGATAGATTGTGTTGCTTTGAGGCAGCCTGCCATTGCATTCATTCACCTATGAACCATTTGTCGCTGCCCAGCTGAAGTTTGTATGAAGTTGGCTTCGTTTGAGAGATAGTAAATGTCATACTGAAACTATGTGGTCTGGGGCACGGCTACCACCATAGAGGCATCAAGACGTGTCCGGATGGACAAGCTTTAGATGTCTTTTGAATGAATAGATCGGAGAGAATATAACAGACGGTGATATTGCGGGCTTCATGTCAGTTCGCCATCCAGAACGAAGTGTTAGCAGTTGTTTGGTTTTCTATAGCTGATAACCAGCTCGGAAAGCACTGAATCCTGGTGAATCCCGACAACGATCGCGACTGATCTCCCCTTGCCTCCAATAACAGTGAGGGTGAGGTCAGGAGATTTTCTTCGGCGGCTGCAGGACATGAACTTTTGGGTAGATGCCTGGGAGAGGTCCTTCCTATCAACAAGCTGGAAAGTTTTCCCTGAATGCAGGCTTTCACAAACTCTCACCCTTTTACGTCAATGACTTCTGTGTCAGGTGGCCAACATCGAAGACTCAAAAGCTTGTAAAACACCACTGGCTGCTATTCCAAAACAATTTCCTCACCATTTTATCTCTCTGTAGAAACCGCTGAGGGGACCAGGCGAAACCGGTCG
This sequence comes from Opisthorchis felineus, assembly GCA_004794785.1. NCBI lineage: Eukaryota > Metazoa > Platyhelminthes > Trematoda > Opisthorchiida > Opisthorchiidae > Opisthorchis > Opisthorchis felineus. Next base: position 1,096,512 of record SJOL01007418.1, on the reverse strand, counting down.
CCGCAGAGATTAGGACGTTTCAAAAGATCTCCCAGTGGAAAGCTCCAGCTGTTTCTACCTGAAAGGTGGGAAGCAAGTTTATGAGTATTATAACGTGAATTTGGTAGTATCAACGAAAAGCGGTTACATGAAGGGCTAGTTTCTTACCTGAGCTCAACAAGTCGGCCGAAACATTTCCACTCGGCACTGAGAAGTGTGCATTCTCGGGAGAACCGAAGGTTGAGACAAAACTTGAACAGAAATTTTATAGAGTGCTTAGTTTTGCGCCCTTATGCGTACACAACATTTTGATCAGTAAATCTTCATTTAATCGAAGGACTCGAACTCAACTGACTGTCTGTCAAACCGACCAAGTGGCTTAATCAGCTATGGGTTTAACGTAATATAAGTCACCAAGGAGGAGTTGGGAAAGTCAGTCTCCAGAGTCGTCCGAACGTCGAACGATCAGAGCTTGAACGAACGATCCAATCGAAAACTCGGACCTCCAAACGGTCGACTACTGTTCAATTTCAGCTGCATTCAAGAAGCGTACATAAAAACAAGCATACCACTACTCAACACCCACACACGCTTGCACGACAAACTAGGATGCACCGTTGGAGCATGAGGTACCGTCGCTCTACCGCTCACTGAGCATCTCAACTCAAGTGGTGGCGAGCTGTGCGCAAACAAATCGCCCCACTCGTCGAGCAGACCAACAGTTATCTATACAATCTGATCTACTGGCCTTCAATGACAGTATGAGGTGATATCAGAGTAACAAGAGAGCGGAAAGTGCTGTGGTCTTCAGGTAGCTTAAAATGAATGCATTAACTAGAAGAGATGGTCACTTAGAAATAGAGGAATCAAAAGTTTGCTGTTTGTCAGTAGACTGTGTAATAATCGCTACGAAAATGTTAAAAAACAGAAGTTTACTGCCAACTATTACATAATCAGGGATCGACTATTGTTTGCAGTTGTTACCAGTCAGATAAGCATGACTGTCTGTACGGTTCGTTTTTGCTCACAGCGGTCAGATTTACACAGCCAGGTAGATATCGTCGAGCAGTCGATTTTGCGTAACATTCGGGTGGTTTACTGGGATTCGTTATACCATTTGAAAGGCCTCGGTAGGAACGACAGCGGGATTACAGCCCATCAAAAAGTCACTTTGTTGTTGTACAACCACTGTGTGATGCCGTGCATGGGTCTTCGAAAAGCTTGTTGTAGACCGCTACAAATTGTCTTGTCATCATCATGGACAGCATGACATCAGTATACAACACTGATGCTTCGATGCTGTAAGCGGCATGATTTTATTTGCATGTACGTATTTCATGGTTGTGCGTAGGGTGGGATACTGCCAGGGCGCTCACACCTAGACAAGAGGATCATTAGGGTCATCAACCGAAGCCTTTGGCTCAACAGCCTGACAGTAAAGCAGCAGTGTTAAGCGGGAAATGCAAGCGCATTTCGGTCTTTACAGAACAAGTTACGACCTCTAACCTGAAGGGCCATGAGAGTGTGTTCCCCAGACCTCTGATCATTGACCCATCTGGTGTGACAGACTCTGCGAGTGTCACACGGACACCTGCCAGTATAGCTCAATGGAGAGCGGTGGTACACAAGCCGTCGCACCACGGTAAGGTCCAGTCTCTTTGTGGCGGAAAAATTGTCTTTTAGTCGCATCTTACCAAAAGTTTTCTATTTGAATATCATCCGTAAACTTGCTGCTGACTTAAAACGGAGCAGGCCCTTGCTCATGCTCTGGATGGCACTGAATTTCTGGTTCCAAACTTTTGCGTATTGAATATTTTACAAGTTAATGTAGAACAAGGAGCCTTTTTATGTATTTTTAAACTGTCTCCTCTCCCGTCTACTTCTTTTGTGTTTACTGTGTTTCAACTCGCTTGGGGACCATTCGCAGGGGGGCAGTACTTGCTTGCTACCCCGATAATCTAATGACGTCTGTGTGTCCACTGCTCTGTGTTATCTTCGTTATTTTTGTTCACCCACACCTACGTGCATGATCAGAGTGAGTGATCTTGAAGAAAGCAGTTATCATTGGCACCTGCTGTCATGTACCGTTAGGTGACGCAACCATTAGCTGCGGTATTCTGAGACAGAACGGAGTAGTTAGAAATGCCATTATGATTGTACACTGGTCAGTGTTAAAATCCCACTTGTGTCCTGGAGCCTGTGTCGTAAAGTTCACACAGTCCGGTGTGCGCAGTATGAACCGTCACATATAAATAGGATGAATAAGCAGTGAGGATGTGGTGTAAAACAGTGCATTAACGCGAAAACGTGCGTGGCCGTGAAATTGACAGAGACTGGTCTTCGAACTCAAATTTTATGCGTCGTAGCGCGTGACAATCGAACTGAAACTACACGCAACGGATATCCACTTCTGGATTCGTGCTCTAAAACTAGATACACCAATGGACCCCTGCGCAGGGTAGGAATTGCCACGCAGATGATCCGCAACTGCATGAACATCCGCGGGGCGGTATAAACCATAGTAAATAAGACTAGAATGGGAACACGACAGGATGGTTCTAAAACCCTCCGTAATTTTTAAGTCTGATGGAGAGAAACAAAAACGGCTGAATCTGGTAGCAAGTGGGAAAGTAATCTAACGACCTGCACAGTATATGAGACACACTCGACTCACAGACATACCTAGCAAGTATCAGCAAACAGGTATTTTGTCTGTACACCGCTGGACACAGAAAGTCACTTTCAGCGCCATTGTAAATTTAGTTTCGCGAATTTCGGGAGTATTGAGGAGGGTCACTGGAAAAATCTTATGTGAACCGGTAAAAGTTTGAGCTCAAAGTTTTCCGCCTGGGGAGAACTAGTGGCCTGCAGTACTGATCAGCCAGACCCAGAGCACAACTACATGGCTTTCGACGGTGAGCCAAGTTTATATCTGCCGTTGCCATAGAAAGTCACTTCTAGTATCATCTCAGGTTCGGTGTGTCACTGCTGGGACTCGAGACGGCAGGACTCAAGTTACCCGCTCAAATTCCGGGCGGAAATTTAGTGGGTTCCTAAATTTGTGTTTCCTGCTCAGTTTATGAGGTCGAAGCGGCTTCATATTCTAGTCGAGAGATAACCACGAAACACACAAAAACTCAAACAATACCTTCAACACTGTCGAAAAGTTACGCGCTGAATGCTCCCCACCGTAACGGCACTTTGATACCAATGTTTGGAGGACACAAAAAGAACACAGTCTTTACTACATCCACACTCAGTCAGTATATTTGAAATTCACCCCAGTTTGTCTTCTCCCAAACAAAAGTTCGCTGACAATTTTGTCCACTTTCCGGGCTGTTACGTCGAAACCATTCCGCATGAGCTATAGTCCGACATTTACCCAAAAGCACCACGTGTAATTCACGTTACTGGCTACAAGAATCACTGTCCAGTTCAGTGTGTCCTCAAACCTGGCCTCTTGACCTCGCTGTTCCAGTCCGGTTATCGCTTTAGGTGCAGTTCACTAAGTAACCTTGCCGAACCAGAAGAGACTCTCAATACCTCGACTGTGCTACCTTTTGCATAGCTGAAGTTGGTCAACACTAGTCAAGATAGTTAAACTTTCGAAAGCAAAAGCATTATTCTGTAGAAATTTCATCTCCATTATGTGGGTGAGAAATTCAGTATACCGTCTACGGGTGACTCACAAAAAGACTTGTTCAGTTTTATTGTTTTAAGTATGGGAGCCGTATCTAACGTTCTAGCGATCGTGATGATAACTCGTTTGAGTCATTTTGGGAGGGTTCGTGTTTTCAGCAATACGAGAGTCTGGTACATGGTGACGTATATTCAAGTAGCGACATTGTGACGGAGATATTTTCATCTGAATTAATAGCGCGTATTATAATTTTGGAATAGATGGTAGAACCACACGCTTTCAATAAAAACTTATCAGAACATGTGCTATAAAACAATTTCATAGCGGGTTTCTTGACGTCCGTTCTGGTCCCGAGAATAACGTCGAATTCATCCCATCGGGTCACATAAACTTAAACCTCCCTTTGTCGGAAAAATGGTCCTGTTTTGAAGCTGTCATTCTGTACTCTCGAGCAATTGACGATACTATGGCCAGGGTATTGCAACAACGGATTAGTACGAATTAGCAGAAGGAAATCCACCAAAATTTCTTTCACTATCGGTGTGATGTCCCAATAACTGTCATCTCCTCAGCTTAAAGAAGCCTTCCATTGATTAAACCTGGATATCTAAAGATATACTAATACGACCGTTTCAGCAGTGTGACAACGTTACCGTAATCAAGTTTGATGCAACGAGTAAATTCTTAATAACTGGACACACTCGCGAGTTTCACGGACAGGCGTGCAGTGCTTTTTGTCACCTCAAAATGCCACTCAAAGCTGCAAGACACTAGGTAGACATAAACCATCACATGAAGTTTTGTCACGGACAAACCATTTTTGATCGTTACGGTCTGAATTCAGAAGTTCTACCTCAACCACGTCCCGTAAATTGTAGACGCATGAAGGCCAATTATTCTGGCAAAATAGGTGAGCAAAAAGAAAAGAATGCCAACTAGTCAGACGAGCTTTATTATTTCTAACTGTGAAGACCATCGGTATATAAAACCATGAAGTGAACCTCAGTCTTCCCGCCGTCGTATGATAACTGCAATATATCAAGAGAATTGGGTAGCAGATGGCCCTTCGGTATTTGATGGAACGGTGAAACAAAGAGCTGTAACAAATGTTGGGAAATAAATAACCAGACAGAACAGAATGATCACAATCCCACGAAAAAAGACTGCAGAACCCAACTAGAATAGTGGGATTTCGCAAAAAATGAGTATTTTTTCTATCTAGTAGCATCACAGGTTTAGTATTCACTGTATCAGGATTGACTCAGTTATATAAGCGGGCCGAGTAGTTATCCTCCGAAAAAACAGTATGCGACTTAAGGTCTATTCAGCTATCCAATCAAACAGGAAAAAGATTTCGATGGGGATCGTTAATTGTAGAGGACCAGACTTTACCAGCCCTCGAGGTCGGTCCCCACTGAGAGGTGCGCTGTACTGCAAAGCAGCAGGGCTTCCTGATCGAAGCATGGCCAACTTGTCTGTAACAAAGTAGGACGCCTTTCTAGTCCCGGTGGATTTGTTGAAGTGTTCGTTACAACATGCGTCACCCCTCATTGGCCACACTATTACTCTGTGTGATTTATCGGGCCTGAAGGAAAATGTCTGCCATTTTATCCATATCCTTGAAACTAGTTTCTAAATATAGCGGACGTTCTCAGGTATTTATTTCTGCTTCTCTCACTGTTCATCCACACCGCCACACCTTGTGGTAATCCCCCCGCAAACTCACGCTTAATCTCTGGTCTTTCGACAGCCATCTTGACCTCTTATACATAGTAACGACTTAGGACTTAAGACCACTGTGTACAGCAACACTCTCGTCTCACATTTCGTCCGGCTACTCCTCATCAAATTTCTATCAAGTCTGATCTTCAAGCAAATCTTTTATTTTTGTAATCTTTTAACCATATCTTCAGTAAATGTTGCACCCGATCCCTGTTAAATAGGTAATATTTACCAGAATTCTGACCGTGGGAAATTCACCCATGTCATCATCAGCATCATCATCGATAACACATCAGTGTTCAACATTTGTGTCGCTGCCGAACAGCGTAAGTTATTTGAAAGTCCTGCTCTGAAGAATAAAATAAATAATAAGAATAATAATAAAGAATAAAATAAAAAGTGGAAAGGCAAGGGACTTAGTGTTAGCCTACCACAATTGTTCAGAGGTCTCTATATCTCTGGATACATTCAGGTACTCTGACAACCTAAATGGAATTGACATCGATAGGCAGATATATCTCGTAGCGTCTCCCACCAGGCACAGAAAGGATCGCGAGGACCCCTCCTGGGGGGCGATTCATGTCGACAATACCCAAATTCTTCGTAATATCTTTCAGTTCTGCCTGCCAGATCAAAGAAAGAATGCCAACCTCCCTACTTCCACCAATCTGAATTGGACATGGAAAACAGCACTCTCTTCGGTAAAAGATGATTCGGCATGCGCAATACGTGGTGCTGGACGCACTCTTCTACTGATGTCTTTTTTGCATGACCGAAATCTCACTTTCTAACTGTCTCGTTACTGATTTGTCAACACCAGTCTATACGAGTTATTGTTCTGAGACAGCGGTTGTCAAGGACCTGAAGGCATCTCATTTCTGCTCGTCGCAAAGACCAAGTTTCACAGCTACACAATAAAACAGCCCCTACTGCGGCCCAATGGACCATTTTGCCACTATAGGTGCCTCAAACTAGTAAACACGCCCGGAGCCTCAGAGATTTGTGTAATGTAACTTCCAGGGCACGTAAAACGCTCCACAACCTCGAGTGCCTGTCCCTGAATTGTGAGTGGGTACATACACCCACTATTCGACTTCAACAGAAAGACGGATTCCGTCAAAGCATTTCCTACAGACTACACTGAATAGCGACAGTTGTGAATGAAGAATGCGTACGGACAGACAGGTCAAATTCAAAATATATGGTAAAATATTCTAAACCGACAGCACAGGACACAAAAAGATGGGACAGATAACCGAGTGCCTAAAACAGTTTGTGAACAGCGGTCATACCACAAAATCTCAGTGTGAAAAGCTGGAACCAACGGGCAACCTCATTGCTCGCATTCACATGCCTTCAAAGAGGCAGGAATGTCTATTAAGCCCCATGCTGGACATGAGCAGTTTCCCTTACCGTACAGCTGCTCGCTGGATGAAGTTAGTAATTGAGGTCCATCCGGAAAAAGCCGTGTAATCGCGGTCCTCACGATAAGTTCAAATTCGCTAATGTCAATGTCTACAAAAGGCAGATACAGCCCTTGGATATTTCATCCATTTTTACAAAAGTACCTCTGTTTGTAGCAATGGTTTTTACACGTGTTTTTATCAGTCTACCAAACGTCATCCTTGCAATATCTGCTTTGCATTTTAAATGACGTCTTTAAGATATGCGTCTGATACACATTTTGTGTCCAATGTCTCTATCCCCATACAAAGAGTTGGAGTAGCAATGGGCTCCCAATTTAATCCCCGCTTAACCACTATTTTTAGGGGTAAAACTGAATTCGTTATTCTAATTCCCCTTATGGAACGAGTCCAAATTCGCAGACGGTGTTTTGGTACATGTTTATGAACTTGGATGCGACAAGCACAACACAGCAACTACCTCGCTGTTTTATTTCCGCGAATTTAGCAATCTAAAATGCTGCGGGGATGCAGTGAACTAGAGATTCCAAGTTCTTATTGCCCCAATGATTCAAAGGCCAGATAGTACGTTTTAGAAGTCGATATACCAAAGTCGATGAAGCTGTACACGCATATAAAAGAAACTTGATCAAGTGTCTGAAAAACATGCTAATACAATCTGTACGGGTGACAAGAGTGAAACGAAATGAACTCCATTTTTAGGATACTGAAGATCCAGATAAATTTGTGTTCAAACATCTAGGATAGATTCGTAAGAAAGGAGGGGGAGGAATTTTCCCAGACCCGAAATCGCTCAAAACCAGCTGTCTCTCAGAAGGGATACAGCCCATGAAAACTGAAAATTTCCCTAGGGAGAACATTCTATACCTCAAAACCTTGTACACAAAATTTTTTTGCTGCCAACATCAAGGTTAAACAACCACTCCACGGTAATTCTAGTGCCTTCCTTTCTTTCGTTTGCAAATGTATCGCGCACTACGTACAACGCGTTGCCTGTCCCAGAGAGCGGTTGAACATCTGATATTTTGTAGTGGAACCCACAAAATTAAGCACTTGACGGACGCGATCGCAAAACACTTGGTCACTGCGGTACACCATGTAACTCCGGCCGAATCGCTCCACTTTCATTATCCAGACCTCCAAATCGTCCCAAGATCGTTCATCAAAAAGTACTCGGAACAGCCGAGCTGATCGCTTTCAGGTCGTTAACCTTCCTTGTGGTATCAGACACGCGCGAAAGGAATGAAGCTACCTTGTCCACCCAATTCTTTCTGACCAATTCCAACCAAGTGATTTGACAGGATTCGTGTTTCAACACTTTTAAACAGCATTTAGGCACTCCTACTTGTCATGTTTTTTCATTTGTAAAGCTGTATTTGCCAGCTGGGAATTTGTCCAAAATAGTCGTCCGCAAAACACTTGTTTTCAAACAACATGGGAATATCCCAGAGTTTTGTGGAACTGAGTTGCCTGTAAATGAAATCAAATCAGACTTTGTTTGAGCATCTTCTAGACACAGTTACGGGTCTTGTGACCGAATTCCAATAACCTCTGCAAGTGCTTTGAGACCAACCAGTCTTAATCGGCTCACCGACGCCTGGGGTATGACGTGGAAGGCATGCTGTCCGTCTATGGAACGATCGGTTTCGACCAGATCTGGCGCAGTTGAGCTAATTTTTATCCACCTATCACATAGGATCAACAAACTGTGCCGTAAGACCCACATACGAGGATCAGAGAAGCATACGAATGAGTGCAGACAGAAGCTGGCTGTAGAGTTACCTGGTGGTGGAGTTGAAAATACAACTCAGGCCCCGATAATCGGCCATGTGTGTCATGTGTTTTAACTTTCTGGCACTTAGGTCAGCAACATGGTGACTATGAGTGGCAAGCTGATGTAGACGCGTTCTTTCTCAAGTGCGTTGTTTATTTTTAATTTTCATGACTTCACAGTCTCAACTGGAAATGTTTCACACTATCCGCTTTTCCAAAAGTTGTCCTGAAAAGTTCAGTTCTACTTCTATATAGTCGGAGGAACATAAATTAGACGCTCGGGGAAGGGGAACCGTTCGTCTACAATTAATTAGTTTTCGAAACACTAAGGACCAGTCCTGCACAGGAATTGACTCAGTCTGTCAGCCAGTGCACCCAGCAGACAGGCATATAACGAAAGAGACGTTATTCAAGAAGTTGTCCTTGTAATGTAAAGCAAACAAGCTCAACGTGTGAAAGCGCTTGAAGGGTTTCCACTTCCGATGGCCTGCACTTAGCACGCATGGTACACTCATAGTTGCCAAGTGCACTTGCGCCACCTGAATCCTCTGACGCCATGTGTGAAGTTTCTGACCAAACAAGGAAGTACGTACACAACAGTCTTTTGCTAACCCTGGATACCACGCAGTGGGTCTCCAATTGTGTTGTCCACGTCACCAGGGTAGTCAGCTTGAGTTTGAAGCACAGTCTCAGGATCGATGTACTCAGTTGTTTGATCCGCCGCCTGCCTCAGAGGTAAAAGTACAACTGAAAATGACTTAAGTCAACTTGTGTTATTGCTAATTTATAGTTTGAGGAGTGCATTGACGATATTGCCATAACTCACTTCTTGGTCTGAACCTTCCAAGCTAACGTTTTCGGCGAAGGAATCACCAACATGCAGTAAGCACTCAAAACCAGGTCAAAAACACATACATTGCGTTGTATATAAAAGTGAACGAGGCCACAACACTCTGGAAATTCCGACGCCTTCTGGATGAGGCATTGGAAACTGGCGTTCTTGATTGGCTGTTGGGTCCACTCTCCACCAATCAGAGCTCGCCTTGATGCTGGTCCGACAAGCGGCCTGACCTTCTGGCCCGTCGCGTGCGAGTTGGGTTTCTTGGCCATAGCAGCGCCTAACTGCGAGCAGTAAAGTGGCTTTTGGTGCGGGATTCCGCCTAACAAGGTCCAAAAATGTCTGCAGATTGATGAACAAGATCTTGCTATTTGCGCCAGGTGAGGGAACGAGAATCTCTCTAAAGGGTAAGTTTGACTATATTGCTAAGACAGTATGCCATCGGACACGTTGGAATGTAAGAAAATGGAAAAGAAGGAAGGAAGATAGTGATAAAAACACTGGTGTATACAAATGATTCGAACGTTCTGAACAATCAGAAAGTACCGAGGCCAATACTTCTGTGTGGAGTTGACCTGCCGTACAACTGTACCTCGGCTGTCTGGTCACCCAAAAGTGCACAAGCTCCACCTATCCTTGAGGCCTATTCTTGCGGGTTCAGTTCTGTTTGTCACGCTTTGGTCAAATAACTGACCAGCTAAAACCGATCATGAAAAGATTTAAAAACTCATAGTATGAAAGACACAATCCATTCAAGAAACCAGCGTGAAGCCGGAAAAAGCAAGTTATCCCTTGACGTCGACTTAATGTTTATTAATGTACCACTTCCGAAAACAGTGTTGATGTTACTGGACTGAGCGCTCTGGCAAAAATGTTGATAGCCCAACCCCATACTAAAAGACTAAATAGTACTCTGTAAGTAGACCTTTCGGATTAGTTTCACTAATAAAATTTGTCGACTGGAGAATAGATTTCCAATAAGAATTCCATTAGGTTATCTCCTGGTTATCTCTTACTCAGAAGTAGAGTCAAAATTCAAGGGTAACGTACGTCAGTTGTTTGCTAAGTAGGCCATATCTGCGCACTTTCCCATAGTAACGTCAGCCCAACCGGAATTCTGAACAGGTTCAGTTCGGTTTACGGATTAAAACCACGTTACCTCCTGAATGAGCCTACAAACAGAGGAAAAATTGACCTCTTTCTGTTTTGAAGCGACGATATGGCAAAAAAGTACAAATAAGTAAAAGCGGACAGGCTAGCACGTTTATTTTGTTGTTAGTATGAGGGTAACAACAAATATTCATCACTACCACCATCATAATGAACAGCAATACATCAGCAGAAAAGGTCGTCCCTGTGGCCCGTCGTTCAGCTGAAACACCCATTCGATATCCAGTTGCCGGGCCACCCGATGGAAGCACGAGAGTCGAAGTACGGCCAGACTAGGTAGGCCCAAGCCTAGGTAGGAAAGGTCGAGATATTGGGGTCGGGTACGAGCCATGGACCGTCCGGTCAGTAGGTTTTCATCCTAACCACTGAGCAACCATGAGCTCAAGTAGCAAAAATACTGGGACCTAACTCCCTTGGAACCATAAGGAGAGGAGGGTCTGTTAAAAAAGTTGAGGGAAAGAGAAAGGGTGAGAGCTTGGCTAAAAAGTCTCTGATCCCATGGAAAAAACTTGCAGTAGCAAGATACCTACACCTTGGAACAGCTTCGAGGTTAACCTCTCCGAGCATCACATTGGAATAATATGCTATCAGCAGGACTGGTCCAACGTAGTTTGCGAGCCCAACCCAGCTCTATCCCAGCATACAAAAACAGACAAAATCTGGCTAGAAAGTGACTGTATGAGCATCGCTAGGATCGGTTAAACGCCACGGTCTGCGGGGTTTCTAGCCATGTGCAAACACAATTTGGCCCAAACCAAGAAGGCGTGAATATCTCACAGCTCTTAGTTTGGTTTTCGCCGCCTGCATTTTTCTCAGCAATGTCATGGACTGCTTTCTGCTGGTCGTTCATCAGCATGGGTTCGGAGTGAAAACTGCACCTTTTTTGGAAGACCATGGTATAGCTGAGTACACACTCCACCTCAGATTGATAAGTCCTATTTGCTGTTCTATTTATCAAATACTGGCTTGCTCGTCGTTTTATTGAGTACACGTTGCCTCCAGCTCACACCTGTCGTGTCACGAAGACACCGGCCATCAGAGGTCCGGGGGCGCTTAAGATATTCAGATCGTAGAATCCAGCCGCACAGCAATACTGTCCTTACAGTTTCCCTATATTGATGACGCCACAGGTGGCGCCAGATGGCAATGCGCTTTGTTGGTACATGCACTGGCTTTCTGTGTTACAGCACGATCGCGGCTTATGCGGCTACCAGGATACCTTAAGCGACCAAAAAATATAAATGCTTCACAGTGAAGTTTTGGGGGGGCACAAGGCAATAATTAAGTCCTTGCCCCCCTGAAGGTGAGAAGGACATAGTTACAATGTTCTGTGTACAGTACATTTTACGGACGGTAAAAAAATGGGAGGAGTTAATGAGTCTTTTGACTTGGAGTAATCAACAAGTGTTCCTTTGGCCATCTAAAAGTAGAAGTCGAAACTAAGTAGTCTACGAAACAGAACCAAACAAGACTCACTTGAGAAAAAAGTTCTATATCAGCCTGCTACTTAAAGGTCTTCCCGTTGCTGAACTATGTACCAGAAGGCTCAACTATTCTGTTGCAGAGTCGTACGTGACTGGTAGTCGGTGTAGGGGTAGAAAGCAATGCAAAGCCTGCAACAAATTACAAGGGGACATAATCAGCTAATAACTGTTCGAATCCAGTTCAAAGTCTGTCGACCAATCATCTGGGTATTTCACAGTGTACCACTGAAGGTCAACGCAAGCCAAGGTCATCCAGCTAGTAAGTTTTATTCGATTTAGTCAGCAATAAAGATTAACAGTTGAGACACTGAAAGCAAACAAAGGTCGTTTGAAGGAATTTACTAACGAACCAATCGCAATCAGGCGAATTCGAACGGCCACTGCAGGAATAGGGATGGCCTTCAGGGAAACCGTTTGTATACGAATAAAAAGGAACAAATCTGCTGAATAAAATAAGGGCTTTGGGAGCGAACTGAAGCTTCTCTTGATCGATTTCCTTGGTGCTTGGGTTATATTTCCAGCTAAGCTACAAGGTTTATTTTGAGCTGTACTGTGAACTTTACGGTCAGCTTCTGTGTGTACCCATTCGAATGCTGTTGGGCCGTAAGACGCAATCTGGTTTCCCTGTGTGATGGGTGAACGCAAGTTGGCCGAAATATAATCGCTTTGAATTTACGCGAGACCGATCATTTCTTGGAAGAGAAACTTGCCTTCCAAATAATATATCAGGTATCTGTGACGGGCTCAACTCAGATTATAAACAACTGCAGAGGTTATAGGGATTCGGCTTCAAGGCCCATGACTTCATATCAGAAAGAAGCTTACATGACCTTTGAACTCGAGTCACTCAACAAGCAATTTGGGTGCCCAACATTTTCCGACTTTGACGTAGATTGTTGGTGCAAAGAGTTTTTCTTGATGTTTTCAACGACCCAAGGATTTGGTCTTCAACTACTAATTTTTGAGTTCGAGTCTTTGAAGGTGCACAGGAGATGCACAGGACTGATTCACAGTACGGCTAAAAAAAGTGCTTTTGGGCCTTCAGAGTACATTACCTTTACTTACATAACGAGATTTCCTTTCGCGGTATCTACTCGGTTCCTTGGTACAACGACCCGCGAACCTGACCCCTCCCAATTTTTCGTGTTTCCGTGAATTTCCGTGATTTACGAATAATATCATATCACCGAGTGAAGCACCAGCAATAAAAAATCATACTTTGTTCGCTGCTTTGCTTTTGTCACAATACATACTTTTGTGATCAGAATGTCTCTATGACTTACTTACCGCGGTACCGAAAAATGCAGCTAACTCATACGGATCATACCCCAATATGTAGCACAGTCGGTGAAGCAACATGAAGAAGACTTTATTGAGAAAGTGCAAAGAAAACCTGGTGAAAAAGGACGCAAGAAAACAAAATAACAGGGCGAAGGAGTAGAACGCTTGCAAAGACCTAGCATACAGATTGCTGGATAACCAGGCACCAAGCAATACCGAAATCCAGTGTGCTCGATCACGAACACATTCAACTGCATGCTCTGTGGATACAGCTATGTCAAAGAAAGAACGGAGGAGAATTGTATGATGAGAACGACTAATCAATCTTCACCTGTACTCAAGAGGAGAATTCGGCCATAATCAAAACTATCCAGGTTTAAAGGTCCGTGAGCACACTGAAACCTTCAGAACAGAGCTCCCGGAACACGTGCGGGAGGCAGAAGGAAGAGGGAGGAGCCACGCGAAGCAGAGGGCCCCGAGAGAACGCGGATTGCCGTTGACACAAATAAAGATATCCGTGGACCGAAGGTTCAATGTCCTAAGCTCATGTACTACACATGAACAAGCGAAAGCTCTAAGTGTTTGAGCAGACTCTGGCTGCTTGGAACTGTCACCCTGCAAGGCTGCTCAACCCGCCAAGAGATGTGGATTTGAGTTGCATGTAGTTCAGATGCCCTGAATGACTTATTTGCGATGGTTGAACTTCAGATACTCGTGAACTAGAAACAGGATAGTACAGGGATGTGTCAGGAAGATTTTCCAGCACAGCCATTCAATCTGAGATGGTTGGCAACTGAGACAGAATCTCTCCATCTACTAAGTGCAACCTGAAAACTTTCTGAAAGGTCTCAGGAAGTTACAAGTACATCCATTGTATAGAGAGAATGGAAGCTGGCAGAAGTCAGACGACTGCAGCTTGGTTAACCTCGTGCACAGCAGACACAATAAGGACTTCCGATCTACTCGTTTGACTTGTCACCGGTGTTTTGAAAGGTTAGTGAGAGTTTTGACTTACAGGCAACTTAACTTTAACCACAAGACATATACAGGGGAAAAGCCTTGATTAGAGACAACCGTCTGCCAATATGAAACCTCAAACTTTCATGTAAGTGGTTGAGAGAGCATTTTTTAGATTTATGCTAGCCTGAATTATAGTGTCCAAAAACCTGAAGCTTGATAATGACACGTATTCACGAATTACGAAGATTAGCGCACCAGTTAACCACACTGAGAAATGCATCCGGCAAGGCTAATACTTGTACATGGATGCCAACAAAGCGCTTTACCGGGTTGTTGTGCTAGGCAGCCTTAATACCCTACATGAGACAATTTCGATGTGATCGATTCTATTGGCACTAACTACGTCATGTCCCTGTGTTCCAGCCCAAGACCCAGAAAGTGTAAACCGTAACCAGATCGGCTCCAGTCTGATGTAAGACCAACTCAGTTGATCAGGCCATTTAAACCGAAGGAGTGAAAATCTTATCTCAAGGCAAACTTTCTACGTTCGTCTGATAAGTAAAAACTCGGAGTAGTCTTCAATTGAACTTAACAAACATTGGATCCTATTTTGAATAATAAATGGACTTGGAAAGTAGAAAAACTGCTAGAGAAGGGCTGGACATGGGGAGCTTCGAGAAATTCCCCATCCTTATGCTACGGAACAAGCCAGCCTTACAGAATAAAGGACGATCTGTCCAGCGCGGTCACGACAATGCGGATTTGCGTGACGTGCATACGCACATCCCTTAACAGGATGGACCTTACGGGCCACCAGTGTAACGACGTGTACAACTGTCCTACTTGGTAAGCAAATGGAAGTAAGGTGAGTTTGTTTCAGTTTCTAATCAGTATCTGTCTGTCATACTGCCATCCTATGAACGACAGTATTGTAAGGGAGTACCACCAGGTTATTGGGTACAACATTACTAACGCTTCCTGATACTCTGATCGAAAAGGTGCCGCATTTTGCTGGAACTTAGGAGAGCCGAATTGTGACACCGCTAGGTCACTGGTCCTGGTGCTCCTTGTTATGTCACAATATTTGGGCCAAACGATGGTTCGTACCGGATCTTTGAGCTCCACCTCTCCGTCAAGGTCTTCCATACTACATCAAAATCGGCTCCGTACAAATTTTCTGCTTGTCCAACTACGCGCAAAAACCCTGCATCTCAGCCATCATTGGCCAGCACATACGATTCGAATGTAACCGAAACAAAAGTGAAAAACAACTGATTTATGGCAACTGATTCTGCCCTCTGTTGCCTAACCGACAAAACGTGAGAATGTTCACAGGGGTTCTGGTTGATAATTTCACTACGCGCACAGAAAAAATGAGTCAAGTTTGCGACACGAAGTAGCTCAGTTAATGACTGAGACAACCGAAACATGGAGTGGAAATTTCCCGACACTGTTGGTGCTTTGGTGTCCTGACGTTCCAGCGCCGGTTGGCTGAGTAAACGGATGCTGTGTAAAAAAAGAACAAAATATAAACTTAATGCCTGGAATGTACTTACTCACGCAGGTCAACAACATATCTATGATGAATGACCGATCAGTGCTTGGGTATTCGCTAACCAAACACATGTGGTAATTACACGACCTGGAGCAGAGACTCCTGCGCATTCTAATGTGGTACAAAAGATCATCTTCAAACTGTCGCAGTAGTGTCTAGATTCGGTTCAAGTGAACAAGCAATTCTGGACTTCGATCTGTAAGTCCCCGTATTCAAAACTATACGGCTTTTTGTAAACTAACCAGAATCATTGTGTTGGGACAGGATGAAGAATGTTCAGACAAAACTCATGAGGATAGAAACATTGCACAGCTGTTTTATCCTTGTTCGCAGTATCTAACCGTTCCCATCCTGCGAAATTCGAAACCTATTTTAAACTTGTAAGGTGGTCAGTCAGCTGACACGGTTGTTTGATGTTGTGTTGGTTGATTTTACTGTGAGAATTTCACCGTCATGATTGGCTCCTTGTTTTATTGAGCGTGTGCCACAACACGCTTTCAAAGATATCTTGGGCAAGGACTCAGCGTCACTGCATCCGGGCATACTTCCTTGGACTGGCTGATAAACACTACCGAGCAACTTGGAATCGGATTTAGGTTCCAGCACGATCAAAGCCAACACAACAGACGGGCTACAGCAAGAGGGTAAACAGAGGGTAAACGACGCCCCTCCTTTGGTGTAGACTAAACAGAACCACCATTTCCCAGGAGATGAGAACCCCTCGAATGACAATAATATGGATAAAAGTCCTACGCTTTCCACAGCTACTCATAAGTTGTTGAAATAGGAAATCATTCATTTACCTTAGCTTGAAATACGAACACATCCACCACTGGGGACGGTTGTTTCTTTGGAAAACCCACCAAGTTGCAAATTAATTTGTTGTTACTGGAGAACTCAGCTGGATCTCAGCTGAATACCTTGCTTGTGATATGCTTCCACTAAAATGTTCTACACAAAAGCCGTCTCATGTTTCAGCTGGTAGGAGACTCGAGGTAGTGTAGTGTACTTTCCTGTTATAAGACACCAGTTAATTAGCGAAAGAATATTCTTTTCCAACTGCATAGAATTTAATGTTCAAGAAGAAAATAAAGTTGATTGGAACTGCGCCTACCTGGTGAGCCGCAAGAACAGCGCAGGTGATCTTGTCTTTGTTAACTCTGTGAGCAGTGAGGCTCTTCAAAATACCTTCTAGAATTTCTCCGATTCATTTCTAGAGGAATAACTTTTGATTTCACCCCATGGGCTTGGTTCCGCTCGGTCGCAAAATTTGAAGGCAAAACGCTTGCTGAGACTGACGATTATCTGGTTTCATAAATGAACTTGGGGCAGTGAACAGAGGGTCAGGGTCAACCATAGACAGCGCGAAAAATGAAGATATAAGCACAAGTTTCTGCGCACCAACTTGGACGTTTTTGAGGCAAAAGATAAAAATTTCGAGCAAGGTTGCATAAATGAAAAACGTCTATTTGGCCAGTAGTTCGAAATCATTACTTATGTGGATCTCCAGTGAAATCAAATTGGTAAGCGAATGGGTGTATTTGTCGAAATCAGTCCAGTTTGAGTTCAAGCAGAATATAAGGTTGATTTAAACACTGGGACTGCGCCTACCTGTTGAGCTCCAAGAAGGGCGAAAACCGGTCGTGGGTTGTCGAAGAGTTTTCAGCAACCTTGTGAGTAGTGACCGTGAGAAACATCTGTAAAGCTGGAGTGGACTAATGCGACACAGCCCGTACGAGTAGAACATAAGGTTGAGGGAAACTCGGGGGCTGCGCCTACCTGATGAGCCCCAAGAAGGAAGGAACCGGTCACGTGCTGCCGAAGTGTTTCCAGCAAACTTAGGAGTAGTTTATCTAATGAAAATGTACCGCAATATCTAGAATATTGTACCAACTGAAACATGAGGCGGCCTTCGTGCAGCACATTCGGTTGAAGAATGTCATAAATGGGCATCCGGCTAGCATTCAAGTGAGCCTCCCGTGAAACTCAAATTGGCATACAAATATGTGTATTTATCGAGTGATCACAGATTAGTTTTCGTGGGTTGGGATGGGGACATGGACCTTTGTTTGTCTTTTTATGATGTTATCATTATTCCCACTTGTGGTATGGCCTACTTCGTCACCGTCGCCATATAAGCTGCATTTGTGTTCCCATTGATCGTTCTATTGTAGCAAGCAGTAAACATCAAAATTGGAAAAGCGAAGCCAACCTACATGAATTTGAAATCTACCTGTATATAAGTTTTAAAAGGTACTGCTACCACTTGGTTCTGCATTCCAATCTGTCTGGGTTGATCGATTGGTCTTCGATGTTTCCCTACTACAAACACAGTACTTCAGGCTGCACGATAATTGTGGATTGTCCAGTATCTGAAACAGAAAAAAAAAGCCGTTGAACGTTAAGTGGGGAGAGGAAAAAAGGCAGACTTTCGTCTCAAAAGGCAACAACGGCACGGCTTAAAACCTATTAGAGTTAACTCGGGACTTTTAAACAGACTCGTCATTTACAGTAACGGGTTAATGAAACTTAGGTAGCCCAAGCTTATAAAATAACAGAAAACAGCTTTACGGTTCCTTCTTTCCTTTTTCAGGAATAGCCTTTAGCGCAAATTTTGAGAATGTAGATGGGGAGTCGGAACCGTGAATTCGCACCATTTGTGTCTGAGAAACCGTGTCGTTTGCTTAAATGCATGGGTGCATAGGACCTCTTACATGTGACCTAAACTCCAATACAGAGAGACCAAATCGCCGTCAGCTACAGGCGGGGTGGGTCCGTTACTGATTATGGCTCGCATGCAAATTTATTTTGTGAATAATCAAATTTGTTTTCATACACTGTGTAAATGTGAAGAAAGAGAGAGATAGAGTAGCAATACACCTGACTCTATCGAAACCGCATTAGTTTAATAAAATATGTCGGATTTGGGTGGGAGTACAACCAGCAGGATCTCACATTTTTATTTAGCGGTGGTCAGTGGGAATCTATATCGCCAATCGGAGTGAACGAGAGTAAACGAACTAGGTTAACAAACGCTAGACTTGCCCACCAAACGTTCTCTAGGTCAAAATGCTTCAGAGCATCAGCTCGAGTACTCGTGAGACGACGTTTCATTAGCAGAGCACCGAAAACAGCGCATTTCAAGAATAACTACCGGTTTCCGGACCTAATATAAGTTTTCAAATACCAGTCGGTTGTTTTGCCTCGTTTTAAGTTTCAGTAGGCTTGGGTCCAAATGTATCGCAGGAATGTTAAATTTTCCTACCACAAGGCAAACAACGCGACCATATATATCTGGGGAATAAGAATCCTCCTTCCTACAGATCGGTTTGAAGCGACTGGGGAATCGTCGTGGTCAGACCATGGCGTTCGCAACATAACTCATCGTCAGTGTTTTTTGATGATTTCAGTCCTCGAAGAAGCGCATTCCTATGTCATATCGGAAACCATCATATATTTACCACGAGATCATCATGGATATGCATTAGACGCGTTAGTCTATGTCTGTTTTTCACAAACGGGACGGTAAGAACGATCCATACTTCCAGTGCAAATAGCTTTTGAACTTCTTCACTACGTTTGTCATGCGGCGTCATACTAAGCACAGTACTGAGACAGAACTACTTCGTTCCTTCTGAAAGATACCAGTCCAGTATATCCCAGAAATTCCCTGACGAAATCTATTCTAATTCCTAGTTGACAGAGATAAAATGCAGTATCTCTTGTAAACAGTCAACACAAGGGCCTCGTGCAGTTTTCGTGACAAGAATATCGTTACTTATATAAATATACTTGTTTTTCAGCCAGGGTGTAGATTATTCCAAATGCCATACAACACCCAAAGGGTTGTATTCGTAGTCGAGCTTGAGTTTCATACCACCAAGTATCCCATTTGCGTGGGTTTCATCTACCGCAATCCACTTACGAATTGTAAAATTGGTTCTTTATACCTTCTCAAAATACATGCGTGGCTTCTGGGGAGTCGTATTTATCGCAGAAGCGGTTTGACTATATTTCGTGAAAGCTTGAGCACAAATATTAGGAAATGGTATGATTTAAAGATGATCAAGCAAATCCTACATTGGAACAATGACAATAAGTTTAACCTGCTCACATCTGAGTAAAATCCAACCTCCGAGAAAAGTCAAACCGCAGATTTATTGAATCGAATTCCATTCGAGAATCCGGATAAAGTACATCTTCGGATAGATGCAGGTTTACACAGTTAACCAAATTTGGTGTGTGGCTACCATTCCAGGGAAGAACATGAGAGCATCTCCAAATACCTTTAAAAAATGGGGCAATTTGCCGGTTGGAAGTATTTCACGTCTGCTTGCAGGTGGTGGCACACAGATGACATAAAACAAGCTGATGGTTGCCAGTCCCTGCCAACACACTGAGGATGTGCTGGTCTCAGAGCACAATATGGCGTGGCTGAAGCCACTTCATTGTGTACCATATGCTTGTTTACGTGACGATATTTTGACTAACAAGTACGCGAAAAGACCTGTACAACAGTAATCATACACCCTAATTATACGCTGCATTCTTTTTGCGTCAACTGCCCTACGAGTAAGAGTCTCAGACTGGTAGAAATGAGGCAGTTCCTGACTTCCACACGCTGTTTGATCAAGTTAGGGTGTTCATTGTGTTGCAAAGTGAACGGGCATTGTCGATTACTTTACCATCGTCAAAGTTGAGAGACATTTTGACAGAAATCTGAAAATCAATAGACCAACAACCAACCAAGGCACCACAACCAAGCTGGATGACACCTGTTGATAACGTGGTCAAAATAGCCATGGTATAGTAATAATATAGTGATGTAGTGTTTGTTTATACCCCTAACTGGTTGAGAGCCCTTGCTTCCTCGTTGACAGGGCGCATTCGGGATGGGCGGTATGTAAATTTCCCCACTGAGCAAACAGAACTTCAAGAATCGTATCAGAATTCTGCGAGATTTTGTCCTGATCTGGAGGGAGAATCATAAAATAAATGTGAAATTGCCCACCTTGCCGACCATTTTGGTTCAGGGACAATGCTAATACAGTCCAGAGCGCTGCATTTCTGTTTAACGTGACTCTGAATGAATGATGGGAAAAATGTTGCCAAGTGAGAGGTAGTATGAAAACACTCTATGCTATTTCGGGACAGACTGCTGGTAAGAAAAGGTAGGCCAAGAAGCACAAGGCACATTAGGTTAGTCACTACAAACTACCCCTTTGTCAGCGTCCAGAAGACACTATGAAGGTGGAACGGATTCGCCATTTCAATGCCCAACGCTTCAGATCACTTCCTTCAAGAGAGAATCTTGCACAACTACTATGAGCGAAAGCAGGATTGCTCACAGCTGCAACCAAGATTGTGGAATTGGTTCCCATAAAAAATAAACCAACTTGGTCAACAGTACCCGAAAACCATTGCAAAGACCATCCTAGAGTTCAGGAGAATTAGTAAGTAACTTGCTTCTGTTTCGCCACAGACGACTCCCTCCTCTTCATCTCGTTTCTAGCGACCTATTCGTAAGAAGCTGGCAGATTAGTTCGCCATTATTGTGAGTTCCAACATCTGCGTCTAATTTAGCTCCCGCAACCGTGGACATTTTCAAATCATTATTCGAAACCCGACGTCTAGCGTATCTGGCTCTTACACCCCAACAGACCGTAACTAGGATGCTGCCAAAATGGTGTTTGCGTGATTTTGAGCGCTTTGTTGTGGTAAGCTAAGAGGTGAGAAATTGTTGTGGTCGCTAGGGGATTAAACATGCAGGCAAAAGTGCTTAATACGGTGGTTGCCTTGAAATAGATTGCAGGTGCACGGACAACGGCGAACGCCTGCTCCTTTCACGTACCCATCACGGACCGTTTCTGCGCAATATCGACCTAATAAATAACCCAGATCTTTTGGCCACATTGTGCATCCCACTTGCCAGCCAACCTACACTGCAGACAGATCACATCACTGCAATCCAACTGCCAAGCTCGGCGAACAGACCAACAACCAGATCACATCACTATTAACTATACATGGCGTGGATCAATTACTGACTACCGCTCGTTCTGGAATACCTATGTGGATACTGATCACGCGCCACTCTGCCGAAGAATATTTTGCGCTCTGTGGAATGCGCGAAACGCACACCTGCCTAGCCATTGAGAAGCTCTTAGACTTCCAAATTGAAGAAGACTTGGAAAATTCATCTGTTGAATACCATTTTGGGCATTATCTTCTGATTTTAACTCCTGTCGTAAACTACTGTCCACAGTCATTCAAGCTGTTAGTCGCCGTTCTTGTAGAATGACACAAACAACTGCATCTAAGCACTGGATCTCGATCAAAACCATAAACTTGCTCCGAACTCGAAGACCTATTCTACCTGGTCGAGAGTATACTACAGCTCGATTAATTGTCGGAGGATGGATATCTGCGCAAACCGAGATGCATGGTGGGTCTGGAAACCCGAAGAGATGACGAAATCAAGAACCTCTGGGAATGTACGAAGACCATCCCAACTGATACGCGCAGTAGGCCTAAAAATAAATTTACCGGACAAAGCGATCATTGCTAAACATGACTCGCTCCATTCCAAAAAAGAGCAACTACTGATTCGTTAGGCTGAACAATTTCAACGGCAATACAACAAGCTACCTGCTATTGCTCAATTGAATTCCCCACCCGTATAGGGGCTTTGGACAGCGAAGTTGGAACCTCCAACGGTACCGGAAGTGGGCTAATGTTTTTTCTGTCCTTATGCGCTACCAAGCCGCTGATCCTAAACTACTCCCACCGGCTCTGTTGAAGGACGTAGGTGAACTCCTTAGCCGATGCTTGTCCAACTTGCTTGCCTCTCTTTGGATGGAAGAGATCGTTCCGGCCAAATGGGATGACTCGATAGTTGCACTCACTCCCAAAACATGAGAGTATGGCAAAAAGGGGGATTGTTTTGGCCTCCATTGTAACCGGGTTCTTTCTACCGCCTACGACAGCGCGTAAAGATAGGACCTGAGAACAACAAGCAGGATTCCGCTCGGGAAGGGGTCAACCCATCAAGTGTTAGTGCGATGGCATGCGTTTAGCGGTCCAGCCAAATTGATGTCTCTCGAATTCAGTTGCGCGTCTGATTCCGTCAACACGCTTGTCTCGGAAGTTCTTGTATATCGTGTGCTGTTTGCATTCACGTAACTCTGGGCGCGTCAGAGTGTATGGGATCTCCCCAAAAGCTTTCCTACAAACACTGGTGTCCAATGGGTTTGTCCGGTCTGTCCATTTTTGCTTATGTTCGTCACTGATGAGGTGATGAAGCAAACACAGGAAGTTTCCTAGAACACCGGTGTTTGGATCTCTCCGAACAAGAAACTTGTCCATCTGGAATATGCAGGCGACCATATTCTCATCGCTAAAAAATAGCGGAAAATGCGAGCATTACCGTGGAAGCTGGCCCAGGTCAACAAAGTGCAGTACTCATCAGCAGCAGCCAAGCCAGAAAACAACTTAAATTGGTCAACACTACCAGAATACTATTGCAGACAACGCACTAGCTTTCAGAAGAATTAGCAAGTGACTTGCGGTTGTTTCACCGTAAATGCCTGCCTTCCTATTCATCTCGTTTCTGATGACCTATTCGTAAGAAGCTGGCAGATTAGTTTGTCATTATTTTTAGTTCCAACATCTGCGTCTAATTTGGTGCCAACAACCTAGACACTTTCAAATCATTACTCAAATCCCGACGCTTAATGCCTTGAAGTTCGCCCTCTGAGACAAATTGGACAACGGGCTAGTCTTCTCCGTACACTGAAATTGCCTTCTATTGGCATGTGCTGTCTCTTTCACACGAGGATTCCAGGCTTAAATACGGTCGTTAAACTGACCTTCGTATCAGTTCCACTCACTTTCAGTTACGAAGCTGGTTCTTTCAGAGATGGTTTTGTTTTACATAGTGTTACACTCTCTGTGCTTAGTGTGCCGTCTGATTATAGCCAGCTTTACGTTCAGTTTGACAAATTCTGCGACAGCATCCCGCAAACAGTTTGATAATCACTGTCCGTTGTTTGGTAGCTCTTATACCCTAACAGACCGTAACACTGGTTCTCACAAAGATGGTTTTTTATGGGGTTATGAGCGCTTTGTTTCGGCACGCTAACAGTTCAGACGTTGCTGTGGTCGCTAAGGAAATGAACGCGTAAACAGGAAAAATTAACATCGCTTAGGCTTAAGTCCATGGTTGTCTTTGACAATAATCCACACTCACGGACAACGGCGAATGCCTGTTCCAGTTATGTGTCCATCACGGACTGTTTCTGCGTAGTGCCAACCTCAGAAACTAGCGAAATGGTTCGGCCGCATTGTACATCCCCACTTGCCAGCCAACTTAAAATGCAGATAGATCACATTGGCATTATCCATAAGTGACGTAGCTTAATCAATGGCTGCTCCTCGTTCCGGAAGACTATTGTGGATACTGGTCACGCACTTGTCCGTCGCAGCTTTTTCTGCGCTCAATGGTGCGGGAAAAGTGCACACCTACCTGACCACTGAGAGGGTGTCAAGCCCTGAAGTGAAGATGACTTAGCAAATGCATCTGCTGAATTGCATTTTGGACAGTCTATCTTCTGATATTGACTTATGGCGCAATAGTATCCACTGATGCTTAAGAGCTGGTCGCTGTGCATGTAGAGTAACACAACCAACTGCACCTAAGCACTGGATCTCGAACAAAACTATAAACACATACTCCATCTGGTCAGCAGTGCACTACAGCTCAACAACTTGTCAGAAGAATGATATCTGCACAGACTGAGATGCACGGTGGGTCTGGAAACCCGAAGAGATGCGAAGCGAGAACATTTCGGAATGCACGGAAACCATTCCAAGTGATACGAGTGACAGCCCTAAAAAGAATCCTAAGTAGCCAAACAACCCCTGATGAAAATGTCTCACTCTTTTCTGAAAAAAACAATGACCCCTGACTCTTCAGGCTGGACACTTTCATCCATAATTAAACAAGCAACTCACTATTACTCAATCAAATTCCCCATCCGCGTCGGCGCCCAGGACAACAAACTTAAAAACTTCAACGCCTTCAGAAGTAAGTGAACGTCTTTCCGCCCTCAGGGTGATCGTAGTGAGTATGGAAATTACTGAGGAATCGCCCTAACCCCCTTCGTAACTAGGCTTTTTGCATCGTTTATTCTACGCCGTCTCATGGATATGCGCGAAGAGAGAATTCGAAGGTAGTAAGCAGGACTCCGGCCGGGAAGTGGCGGTGTGGACCACACCTTTACACTCCGTTTATTGTTAGAGCAACGACATGCGTACAAGCGCCATTCACTCTTGGTGTTCCTCGACTTCAACGGTACGTTCGATTCTGTTGACCGTAAAATGGTATGTCTCAGAAGTCCATGAATATCACCTGACGTTTGTATTTACATACTTGTGAGCGCGTGAGAGTGTATGGAAGGCTCATCGAAAGTTTCGACAAGCAATGGTGCCAGACAAGAGAGCCCATCCTCTCGGCTTTTGTTTATTTTCGTTGCTGACGAAGTAGAGAGATGATCTCAGAAACCTAGGTTTTCAGATCTCTTCCAGCTAGAACTTTGTCACCCTGGAACGTGCGGATGACACTATTAGCATCTTTGGAGAATAGAAGGAAGCGCAACCAACATCCGAATAGCTGACCAGAGTTATCCAATCCTTCGGTATGTGGTTCAACCCCACAAACAGCACAGTCATACTGCTAAACGTACAGCCCTTGAGCATGAACTTGAGAATTCAAGGGTGACACTGGAAGTTGTAGAACGCCATGCGTGTCTCGGGATTCGTCGTAATCTGAAGGTAGTGTGACGGACGAAGCGAACTTACGAATCTCAAAGACTAGAATTGCTTTCACCAATTTACGCCTTTTGTGGCATCAAAACGGCATCTCATTAGGTCTCAAACGGCCCCTTCATCAGAATAACCTGCGGGTATTACCATTGTAAGGCTGCGAGACTTGGTCAGCTTTCACCAAATGATCTGAAACATTTACATGTCTTTGACCCACGATGTCTAAAACCATAGGTTGAGTCGGTTAGAAGGGGAGGATGCGGAATGAAGTGATAAGAAAACGAACGAAATTCATTCTTGGCGATCGCTGTTTGAATCTGTTTCCGTATAGACTAAAAGCTACACTTTTTGACAAAGTTATAACTAAATAAAGTATAAATCGTGTCTTCTGACAACCTAGGCATGCAAGAATACCAAGGTGACCACAATTTAGGGTGTCTTGATCCAGTTTTCATGCAATTCTGACATGGACACAAGTGACTACGAGATGAAAGCTGCTCCTCCTTCCATTGAATCGCGTTTGAGTAGAAGTCTGTGATGATCGACCAGCACACAAAAATAGGTTTATCGAAAAATCTGTGTTTAACACTCGTAGACTATGTCCCACAGAGGAATAATAGAACAGGTTAAACGAAGATGAAACGGTAAATGATAGACAGCGGCAGGCTGGATTCAAGCCAACAGAACGATTGCATTCATTCTGTTACGGGAACAATCACCAATCAGAATGCTCCCTCTCTCTTACACACACACGAGCACCCACAAGCTCAGGAGTATCGTTGCACTCACAAAACAAGCTGATATTTAGAATTGCATATCGGCCTAGCACTCCGAAACATGCCAACAACAGAACAAAAACCATTATTTCCCATTTTATTTTAGGAGTCTGTGAACTGACATTTTACCTTCAACGTGAATGGTCTTCTAGCTGAACTTCAGACTTCAGTCTGAGCGCTACATCCGCCCCATAGGTCTCACTTCGGTGAAGCGCGTAGGGGAATGCTCTTCTGCAAACGATCACTTCTATTTCCCTTGTGGTCCGAAGCCTCTCGCTTGGCCATTATTAGGTCCTTAATGAGGATAGTGGAAAATTTAGGATAGACTACCGGATTATTCATCCTGGACAAACCAAGACGTTAGGAAAACAAGATATCGATCACGTATTTACCAGAACGCTGATGGGGTCATTATTGCCACCCGGATGATGGAGCATCAGTTATAATAACCTAACTCGACCAGAGTGCTCAAGTGTGGCCGATTGTTGGAGCCCCCTGGAATTGCACTGGCATGGTCACAGTGTGGCACCCAGAGAACTCAATAACCCAGTTCATTAGCACACCGATCAGGGGATGGGAGTAGGGAGCAAGTAGATAAACCAAGTGGACATCGACCTAACGGAACACAGGCCAACAGGACAAGGCTGACAGGACCACCCAAACAAACAACCTACCATAACCGAAGGCTAGTATCAAGTATATCAGTACAGGTACACCATTACACATTGCGAAATCATTGGCACGCCACATACGAACGCACTGATGATGTAGACTCGATGGATGGGGACACATTTGTGACTAAACTGCCCAGCTCAGCGAACAACTCAAAGGCAGGTGAAGGTCACATTGTTGAGTGTTAACCATCGGTCATTAAGCCATCAATTCGTACAAGCTCATTGGTCCTGGTAAGCTGAGATATTCTTGAGTCTGTATTGCGGTACTCGGTAAACACTTGGAAAGGTCACTTTCGATAGTCCAATGCCATTAGGTGTTCGATGACCACAATTCTAAGAGCTTTATCCTCTTGAAGGAAAAATACTCATAGGGTTGCTGAAGTATCCTGGACCATCAGCGACCGATTTCGTCCTTCTTAAAGTTCATTACGATGGCATAGTCCCTGGTTTTTCTACCAAACTTACGCTCCACTTGAACAACGCTTGCACGAACTTCGCCAATTACACTTATTCGGTTTCCACGGAAGACTCAACTGAATCTTAGCTAAAACTCCCGTTTATAATATTCCTCAGATGAATGTGCTGCACAAAAACCGTCCCATATTTCAGTTGTTACGGTATTCCAGGTATCGCGCCAGATTCTGATGAGCCCAAAGAACTGCAAAACCGATCATGGGCTCTCGAAGAGAACTCAGTGACCTTGGGAGTAGCGCTCCTAAAAGAAAACCCACTGCAATGTATTCAATATCGTACCAAACAAAACACGAGGCAGCCTGTATATAGCACATCCAGTTTACAATATCGTAAATGAGAGATTTAACTGAGATTTGGTTGGATTTACCGTTAACGCCAAACCAGTTTGCAGATGGGCCTATTTCGGGAGTTTTATCCCCGAAACATCTCTACGTATCCGCTTTCCCAGTCGTCTTCTAGTCCGACCACCATGCTGAATAAAGTGTGAGCACGAACATAGGGAGTTCCGGTGAATTTGGAGGCTACTGGATTGGTCCTTCCTAATGAAACCACCTGTTTCCAAATTACATACCCAACCACTGCTTCACCATCCGATGACAGTGAAAAGGCTCAACATCTTGCCGAAAGCGATATGTCTCTCTCTCTCTGTCACTCCCATTCAGCATTTTTCGTACGATTCGGAAAAATGGGGCTCCACGCAAGAATCGTCCGTACCACACAGTCAGTTTCTGGCCTCATTGAAACTGAGCCTCCCAACTTATTTGATAATTTGGCAGCTCCAGCAGCGATCACTCCGGAAGGTGCAATAGCGACCCTTGTCTGGAACGAATATCACTTAAAGAGTAAATCATAGCTTAGTAAGTCTTACCTCACTAAGTGCATTATAACCACTGAAGGAGACTGACGATCTGGGAAATCCCTTTTCGCATTTTTGTGAGTGGGGCATTTACTTGAATACTTTGCATCCTCTGTCATTCGCCATCTGGTGAGCTGAGGACTCAGACTTCTCAGTAGTTTGGCAGAAATCCTCGTAGTTTCACCAGACGCAGATGACGTTTTCGTTCTAGTTGGGTAACCATGATCCCATCCGACGTTCGCCTACTGTATTAACAGGTGTTGATAAATCAAGATGGGAGGCTGTGGGTGATTAAGGTGGATCGTCCGGGAGGCCACACATGCTTCCAATAAGCGATGGCAAGATTCATTGTTCCTGTCGTCTGTTCAGGTAAGTAATTACACAGTGTACGGTGAAGTCACAAGCTGAGGATAAGCGACCTTGAGTGTACCATCTGCGTCCGCAGGCAAACTGGCAGCAGTATTAGCCTTGGAGAGCGTTAACCGCTTACCATTCAAGAGTTTTCTCGCGCTTATGAGAGCAAAGGTATTGTAATCAGAATTTTTTGTTGCTGTATTGTTTTGGTGTATACATGAGCACGTGTTTGTGGCCTGGGCCCACTGTAAACAGCCAGCTTTTCGGACATCTATGCAAAAGCCTAAAACACAGCTCCCGCCACATGCTGGTCCACATTCATGTAACGTCTGTGGAAACAAGAAGAAACTCTCATGCATCATCGACTCTGCCGTCAACAATAGCCTAAACTTTTATGCAGTAACGCGAAGGATATCGTCATTCTGTTTCGTTCAAGAGCCGGGGACCCTTCTAAACTTATTTCCTCAAAATATCGAACCGGTGCTTAGCTGCCAAAAGGTTTATTGATATGGGCTTGTCAACAAGAAACCCAACTTTAATATCACTCCAGTTGAAGCACGATTCAGTAGTAAAAGATTCAGTTGCTTGTTGACCAAGTATCCTGCAAATATCGCCGCAATTTTTAAACGATCAGATGATTCGCATACTTCCAACCCGGTCTTTAGCCTAAAAATGAGTCTGAAATCCTAGAAATTCCGAAATAACGCCTCGCGGATGAGTTTCTAGAAGTACGAACCGGTAATGGACCGCCGAATGTGCTAAATCATCCCTATCATCAGCACCACATCCAGAAAAAAGTATGTTCTCTGTGTTTACTGAAGTGTCCACTTGAGTTACCAAGTAATCACGTTCTTCAGGCACATCAGCATCCACGCGCCTCTTGTCCTACCGCAGCGAATCTTCGGACCGTAATTCTTGGGTCCAGGTTCTTTCACCAATGCTGTCAAACCAAGCTCGTTGGAAAGTATGCCTATAGAGTTTCCGCTGTTAGGTCACTTCTGAATACTTCCTCTTCCAACCGAGTGTTGTTGCCAGATTTTTCCTTCAACTCTGTAAATTTTCAGGTTAGAACCCTAGTCTATTGAATATCTGATTGAATCGATCACAGAGGCAAGAAAATGTTTGATGGTAATAGCTAAGCCTAAAGAACCAATCACCTGATTGGTAATGAACGGCGTGACACAATACAGCCCATCACGAAAGTAAGTAATTATGCTGACCAGATCAACTGGCAGCAAATAACGTTTTAACCCGTTCGCATCAGCACCTTTGTTCACACCATGCTTTTACGAGAATCCAGCCCTGAGTCCAGTCCAGAAGTATACTTCAGTCTCCGTAATGTTACGAGGCGCAGTCGTGTGAAAACCGATACCATCAGCTGTGGTTTACGGAGACCAGGTAACACCAGTCGCATGACTGATGATAATCCGATGTTTCACCCAAGTCATTCTCGATGGCAAACACAGAGTTATCACGCGTGGCTAAACAGTGAAACAATCAGGCCTTGATTTTTTCTTCCTGGAGAAACCAATGTGCTTTGGATTTTTGTGGCGTATGTGTCATTAGCTCTTACTTGGAAGTTGTCAGAACCGTAAGAAAGTTCTTGTGATGAAATAGTTTTTGTTGTTGTTGTGGGCTTTCTTGTTGCACCCAGCGGAATACTTCATGGTTGAATTTATGCTGTGGGCAGGTCAAGGTCAGGCACGTCACTTTACATGAACTGAAACTGTTCATTTTGTTGCCTATTTGAAGTGGTCAGTCTTCTTGACAGTTACTTCGGTTCTGTTTGACATCATACACAAAACTCCTGGTTCATTTTGGTGGACTGGGGTGGTCTACACGACAGAACAGAGGAATGGGATTTGACCTTGGGTTGTGTGAGAGTCAGAGCCGAATAGTCAGACAGGGGCGGATTCTCACCTATCAAAAAATGTCAATCCACCTGGATTACCAACTACGTCATTCAGGTGAAACCTGACCCACATGGTGCTTCCCGTTCGAGCCTAAAGCAGGACACTGGGGTCAGAAAGTTTTGGGTCTTTTCTTACATTTTCCTCCATCAGTGTACAAGTTGGGGAGATAAGAGTTCAGCCTATTACCATCTTAATTCTTTACTGACAGGTTATAAAACTTTATTAGTCTCTCGAGGATGGATATTATCTGGTCTGTCCCAAAGAGGAGTGGATACAAATGTTATGTACGAACAAGCATTATATGCAGTGAATCAATTTTCCACCGCTTTCATTCAATTGAAAACATTTTCAAACTAAACTATGGGTTGGGTTTAGAAAATCAACCACAACTCACCATATGTTGGGTAAGATTTCGCATGCAGTCTTTCTGGAAAAGCACCGGGACTGTGAATGTGTGATCCAATGACTTATGGGATTGCAAATCACGAAGGGCTGTCCGAACGAGTAGTTCGACTGCGCGAGCAGGAAGCGGATTCGTCAACGAGGCCGGAGTTGTCGTTGCTTGATCTAGAAAGAGTATGGGCGAGAAGAGGACAGCCAAACTGTACTCGTCTACTTCACAGGTGGGCTCGTTCGCAATACCAGCCAGGAGCTCGAACACAGGACGTATAACCATACGTAGTAATCGTGTGGGCACCAGTTGAAAAAGCAGACGAATCGCACGTCGCTGATGAATTTCGCTTTCCATTGTGTTGCTTACGAGTTGCAGAAACAGACTGCGTAAGTAGCAAGGGATTAGACCAACTCCATGGGGACGTAATACACGAGCCAGAACACTGGCCAATACGCTGGTATCGTATCCTCTCAGGATTGATAAGATCTCCGGTACCATTGCGGGTCTACTTACTAGCTCATCCGTATGATCTTTCGAACAAATCCAGATGTTTAGGCGTGGCGGGAACAGTTTTCGTTCCAGCTCGTTCATGTTCGACTGATTCCCGGGCCTTCGAAGAATGAAGCGTTGTTTGTCTGTTTATAATTTAAAAATATCAGGTAGTACTCTTACAAAAATGGTCAAATGGTTAAGGGTAAGAAGGTCTAACAGGGATGAACTTACAGCGCTTGTTTTCCAGTAGGTAAAGTACCAGTGTATGGACCACAACGTACCAGTGTTCAAGCTCTTTATCTGCAAAAAGAAGCAATATCAGGTAACGAGTTCCTTACCAACAAAGCAGAAGAGTTTTAAATGCCGACAAGAAAAATGCTTGAACATTTTCTAACGACCAGCTGCTACAAAACTAGACAGGCTTAATTAGCTGAAGAATGACTAGCTCACACTAGAATTCAAAGCATCTGAACAGGAAATTCCTTCCAATTTATGGAATTCATACTTTCAATGCGTTTTAGGCAGCAATTCTTCTTCTATTTGTGATTCACTTTTTCAGTCTTTGCCGTGGGAAAGCTATGAAAAGCCGGAGATGCATGGTTTGTATAAATATCTGCATGAACTCCTAGTTGTGCCAATTTGACGACCAGAATGGAATATGTGCCGCAGTCACTTAAAGCCTATCACTAGTATACGTACAGATTAACGTGACACAAAATAGAACAAAACTGTTGCACTACCCAGCTTTTTGCAACATGACACATGCGGTAAAACTAGAACACTGGAGAGAAAGGTAACCATCCGACGCATAAAGCTGTTTTAGCTTGACTTTTGATGTAATTCCAGATCACGGAAGCAGAACAAATAAACTAGCCCGAGCAAGAAGTCCAAGGAAAGCCTTGCCACATGGTTCTAATCCTATGTAATGTTGCTCCTGCGATACCGCTTACGGGGGATTGTGAGAGTGCAAATTGCCAAACACAACCAACATACTAGCTTTCCTGCTCAAAAAGTGTCCCAATAAAAATAAACTACAGGAAAGTGCGACAAGACTCATTGAGGTACAGTCATTCTCAGCTGGGGCAAACATGAGAGGAAGAACAACGTTCACCAATGAGATCAGGTGTGTCAGTTGCATTCCTACGCGGTCAACCAGCAGCAGTCGAACTACTCATAATTTGACACCTAAAGACAGGCTTCGCAGTGGCCCGACCCTGCCTTGGAAACAGAGGAATCACCAACGGCGTATGCCTCAACAAAGAATGATTACTAGTCTCTTTAAGTGATTATGAGCTGCATAGTTGCTGCTCCAATGGAGACGGAATTCTTGGGATGCTGGTTGAAAACATCAGTTTGGTCAAAACACAGAACTTCTAAGCATATTCTGCTATTCGAATACCTAACAACTGGAGTCTGGTCACAAAACCGTCGTCTTTTAGGTTAGGCGTTTATCTTTTCAGTTGACGTTTATGATCGCTACCGTACGAAACCAGAAATTACGATTCAAGCAATTTTTAGGCCTCGATGGCTAGCAGGCAATACACATGTCATAGATCACTACCGTCTGCAAATATTCCCGACCTTTGGAGGGCTGTTTAAAATAAAGAGGGTCAGCATTCTTGGGAGATAGGGCTTGGTAAGCGAAAAGATGGCGCAATTCAGGTAACGATTGCCAACAAAAGAATAGAGATTATGCACGTCAGAGATTATTGACCGATTTGAAAGTCCTCCCAGGATGCACTTTCATGTATTTAGGGGGGACTAGAGGCCAGATTTCTGAAGACAGTCATCCGCAACACTGAGTATTAGTAATGTAGAGAAAAAGAAATTCTATAGACGGTGAGGTCCACTCATTTGCAGATTAAGTTAGTGTTAGCTGGGGATCCAAATGAATTGCAGTTGAGTCTGTTGTATATGATACGCCTTACCGAATATGCGGCACGAAGGCCGCTTCCTTGTTTTAGTTTCCTGAAATATTGGAGTATTTCCCTAGACCTAACACTACTTATAAGGTCGCTGAAATCTAGTTTGCTAATGGTCGTTCTTAGACTCTTGTGTACAGTTTGGTGTTCAAGCAGAAAATAAGATTCGTTTAAAGTTTGGCTGAAGCACCATGTCATCGATAACAGATTAGGGGTTCTAGTATCAAAATGATATCCTGGCTGGTAACGGATATTTGGCTTCTGTCTCCATTCACCTCGGTGTTTACGTCAGTTTGGGTTTCATAAAACCGTCAACTGGAAGAACCTGTTGTTTTTGCCAAATACTCTCTTAGCACACTAATTTGGCTTTGATGGAAGACAAAGGAATCCATCTGGATCTCTGGTTTACGATGGTCTGCCTGAATGTCATACCAACTAAAACACAAAGCGGCACTGTGCATTCAGCTGAAGAGGATTATCATGAATGAAAGACTCAGCTGGATTCATTTGAGCATCCCATTAAAACCGGATTAGTGTGCAAGTGGGGGTACTTGGCGAATTGCGTCCAAACTGGGTTCAAGTGAAACGTAACTTTAAAGGAAAATGGGGCTACTTGATGAGCCTGAAGAAGAAAGGCGAAATCGGCCGTGGACTGTCGAGGAGTTTTCATCAAATTTTTGAATACCGCGGAACGTCTAGACAATCTATTGCGTGCTCCTCACCGATCTTTTAACATTCACTCACCAACCCCACTCTTTCTGCTCGATCGTCTCCGCGTTCGGGCTGTTAGTGAAGAATACGAAATGGAACGAGCATAACTCTGTTCTCCAGAGACGTTCCGTGAAGCTTTGGCTTCCTTGATCAATGCGTTCTGGATTTCCTTCGTATCTTCGGGGTTAAAAATAAGATAGCCAAGGTAGTTTGTGATCAAAGCAAGAAATGAAGACGGGAAGCGGCAACGGAACTCGTGGACCTTTACTGCTGGGTTCATGATGGGTAGGTTCAGGTGCCTAGAAGGAAAGACGCCCATTGAGTAGGCAGGTCCATGTCTCACGAGTTCCATGGCGAGAGGATCCATGCTTATCTGCATGTCATCTACTGAACGGAATACCTGTGACAAAAAATAACAAATGGCAGTGTTTGGAATGACTGTGAGTTTATCAGCTTTTGTCCATAGGGTTAAAAGTATCATTGGTTTTTTTCCTGGTTGAGGACTTTTGAGCAGCACTTGAGTTACACATGAAATTCCAAAAGCCGCGCAAGTAAAACTTCTCCCTTGGAGTGATTCTAAAACACTTAGGTCGAAATGGAAATGCCTGCAGTTCTAGACTCATAGTACACACATCGGCAGCATGGTAAAACTGGCAAACAAGATAGCACAGAAAGAACAAACTGAAACTCGCTCTGTCTTGCTTTCATGATACACTTACACCCAGGGACAGGCTCAAATCCTTCTACTCTGTGTCGAGTTCTCTCCGAAGTGAACTTTGGTCGTTTTGAACCTATTTAGAACTTTGAAGAGTTCCGTCCAATCTGTTCAAACTTGTCTGTTCCATCCTGGACTTATTTCAGTGCTTTAATGAACTTAGCTAAATTTTACTACACTGTGTTGAGTCACGCAGTCTAATCCAGTGTGACCTTTTGCATGCGCTGAATTCTGTCAAGATGATGTTTCACCTCATCTCTATTGGCTTCGTATTTTACGTATTTCCTGTCTTTTCACCTAGGCTCACAACTACTGCCTGAAGGTCAAGATGATCAAGGTGCAATAAACTGCCTACGGTAGAGTGTTGGCTAGGTCTAAACTTCCCTAATCTATGTGACAGTTTATACAGATAATCATATTATGTGGTTTTAACTAAAAGCACTCGTATCAGCATCGTTGCATTGAAATCAGTGCCTGATGTTTCACCGTATGGAAGTCGAGTGGCCGAGCTAAGACGACCTGTATTTTGCCGAGGAACCGGTAAATCTAGTGTGGGAAACAAAATGTACTTAAATTACTGAGAATATCCCATTTGATGTTGAAGATGTCGTTCATACATTACTTTGGTCTGGACGGCTTCCTATGGTCGACGTTGGCTGGTACCGTTCTGGCTTGACTGAGAAAGAAGTCCCAAACCATCTTGCCGAACCCTTTTCGGCGGACTTTTACTTGACTCTATTTTAACTGTTACTTGTCCACCCGATTTCCTCATGTTACTTACCAAGTTTATTACAATCAATTCTAGACCTTGTGTAGCTGGCGAACGGGATTATAAGAGTAGTTTAACTTAGATAATACACGAGTTCCGTCCGGTGTACGAAACTACGAAGTGGTCAATATCTGCAGTTTTCCTGCTTTGCACCAACGGCATAAGAACGCAGTTTCATGAAAGCCTTGTACTACAGCTTTACCTGTAAGTCAGCAAAACAGAATTCCAGAGGAATTTTTCCAGAGGATCCAACTGGTAAACATTTATTCAGAGGAGTCCACCAGTGTTCATCACAAAGTGAAACCCAAAACTAACCAAGAAACTTGGCGCAACTGGGCATAGTTGTTCCAGCTAACTTCTTACTGAACAGCCTGCCTCATGGGTTCAGCTTTAACACGTACCTCCCAGTCGGCTCACCATTGTTTGCCCCCACCTAATAGAGGACTTGTTTAAGGACACTGCAAGCCTATGTTGCCCAAAAACTCTGCCCTACAGACTGTTCAACGGTTCAAATGGGATTGCAGTAGCGTCTACTAGAATGGAATAAAACTCCGGATGGTTTAACGGGCATTTGTACACATTTCACGCTGTCTGAGTAAATTGATGGTGCAGAGAAAAGGCGGGGGAGGATTGCGGGATTATAGTAATTAGGCATGCCACCACCTACCCAGACTGAGAGTATCGCGTCGTCCATCATAAAGCAGTTTGTCAGCCGAAAACTCTGTTAGTCCTGTAAAGGCGGTTGTTTTAAACGAATAAGATATTTTTACTGAGGTTGATCACCTGGCTAATGCGTTTTTGATTTCGTGGGGAATAAGAACACAAGTGTGTTGTGGAATGTGGAAAAAGGATTCAGTCAACAGTTGACTACTTCACATGAATTCTATGAATGGAGCATGGGAGCGCCAAATCCTGTCCAGGTGCGAGTTAAGCACACTGTTGATCAGCAGCTTTCACCTGAACGGTTAAGTTTTCAAACTACTAGCTGGAAGGTCGAGGGTTCGATACTCCTTGGATTCTAGTGAAATATGTACTGTTGATGGTTCCCAATAAGAACGAGACGGTGCTTCTCGGCTTTTCAGCATAGATTGGCCTCACTGACAGGAAGAACCTCTCATCGGAAACTTCCAAATCTCCTCGCACTATTAACAAACAACAAGTAGCTCAGAAGGGAGAATAATTCACACTAGGAGTGAACCTTTCGTCTGAGAAGTTGTCATTTGAGCAGCCAGTCAACATGTAATCACGTGATGTGGATTCCATGGTTGGGGGAGTCCTAAGTGTGAGTTAGTCACACTGCTGATCAGCTACTCGTGGCCGAAGGAATAAAAATCCAACTACTAGACTGAAGTTAGGAAATTCGAATCGCTCCAGAGAGCAGTGAGGGGCACAAAAATGACGATTCTCAAATAGAGTGAAACGGCTGTAAAGTGCTTCTTGGCTTTTCGGGCTTTACTACAGGACAAAATATGGCGTGGATAAATTGGACTGTTTTTAGGAAACCTGCATTTAATTACCAACATTTTCGCTTTCTAGGCTATCCGTAGCAATACTGAAATTTATAACTGACAGACAGTTCAGCCAGCCCTTTATTATTATTACGGTCATTATCAGTCAACTCAATGAGATTAACACAAGCGCCAAATTTGGTTTGAAAAGTTACTAAAACACATGCTGCATCACTTCGAATTTAACTGCGTTCTCATATTACGACCTATAAACGCTCCAGACTGAGGAGTCCACGGTAGAGCTGCTTACCCTTGTGCATACGTAGCTTGTACGTGAGACCCAAAAATGCTCCCACACTGCGTGGTCTGTGTTTAGCGAAAAATGATCATGTACTACTTATGTAAGGATTCAAGCCTTTTTTAGTGACAACACGATATCTAAG
>SJOL01007418.1:1040423-1050977 GCA_004794785.1 Opisthorchis felineus | reverse complement strand
TTACCATCCCGTTAGCAGATTGGCAAAACATCTCATTGCACAAATTCATAATATAAGGAAAAGCTCATCACATGAATAGTTGTTACGCTAACCATAATCTCGAGGAGCACAGAAGGTAACCATGTGAGAAGCAACTGTATTCGAAAAATCCCTCGGATCCCAGTCAAGAACCCAACACTATGGTTCAGAAGTTCGCATTTAAAGTCTAGCTTAAAGGCAGAAACAAACAAGTCCATTTTTAACAAGTTCATCTGTTTTTATTTACTGAAACCTTTGTGAATTATCTGAAAATCGTGTATGTGTTAAACCAATCAACGACATACCCAGAGACAGAAAGGCAGCAGAATTTTAGGGCTCTATAGCCGGTGTCCATCTTACTGATTCCACCTTGTTTGTATTGTTCATATTTTTGTTGCTTAAATTGCTCACTCCGATTAGCCTTGGAAACCTATTTTTTTTAAATTTTCTAATTGCGATTTAGTCCTGTAAGCTAGGTCCGCCTCTGTCAGAAAGCCTTGAAGCACTGTAAAGCTGTTCCATCCTTCTTGGAAATCACCAGCAGAATCACAAATTCCAGATCATACAATTCCTTGACCCTTATAATCCTCGGTTCATTAATCAGGCAGTTGCGGCTGGTTATAGCAGCTTATTCCAAGCAAGCTTCGCTCTCCATTTCGTTTCTGGGAAAAGTACAACACTCCATCTTTGTCTCCTCAGACTTTCATTCAAAGAAGACAGCCAGAATTCCCGGACGTCATACGCACCTAAGAATTTTCTAACATTACTAAGACGATGGCAGGTTGTACTTTTTGAGACTCCAGTAATTAAGGAGTTAGTGAGAAGAACTTACAAGCAAGGCATATAAGCGCATATCAGTAAAGGAACTACAACTTTCGATGTCTTGTAGCCAGGGGCCCAGAACGGATGTGTTCAGCGAACTTGTGTCGACAGGCCTGGGTAAAACAGTGCAGCTTCCAAAGCCTTGATAATATCCTTGGAACCATAGAATATCAGTATTTTCTTTAGCTGCAGCTAAAATCCTTTCCGGGCTCCCGTAACGAAGACTTGCTGGTACAACATCTAGTGTTAGGGAACGCAGAAGAATCGCAGTTGCTTTCAAAATTCATAGTAATCTCTCGTGCAGCTGACCAGTCTCTTCTCTAGCTGCCTTGAATTTCTTGGTTTTCAAGATTCAGCTGGCTTAACAGCCACCTCATAAATCACGTTCTTTTCTGCCAGCAACGGGTAACGTTTATTTTATGTTTACCTTCCAAAATGGTTGTCATACATCGAGATTGATTTAGCCCGTACCGCAAGCAGGGCTTCGCTGATGAAAGTTGTTCATGATAACACTTTGCACCGTCTTTCGGGAAACGCTCATCTTGTAAGTCCAGTGTTCGATGCATCACTCTTGGCTGCATGGGTCTTCTCAAAACTCGCCATTTTGACCCCGTTTGGAACTTTCTTTCTATGCTGATGGGCCGACGAAACCTGCCAGTTGAAGTGGCTTGAACAACACATGGTGGGTGGGTGTTGGGCTACCAGCGACCACCCTGCTGACGAATGCACAACTCCATTAGCTGTTAAACCAGGTTGTAGAAAGCATTGTGATCGCTGGTTTACCCATCGACCTTGTCGGCGCCCAGGGTTCCGGCTTCACTCGAGCAATGTTGGTCTGAGCGCCTGCTCCCAGTGATTACGTGATCAGCAAGCACGGTTTACAGTATCTTCGCACTCCTCACCGTAGCCACCCACTGAAACGCGCCAAAGAGCTTAACAAAGGACAGGTTATCAATGAGGGATAAGGCCGTCGGTAGTAGGCACGGACAAAATAAATTAACTCAATTTCTGTGTGAAAACGCGGAAGAGACGTGCATTTACTACCACGTGGCCTACGGTTACATTACTAGGATTTTGGGTCCCAAACGCAAATACGGTTCGACTAATTTTTTCTCCTTCACGAAGAAAACAAAGGTATTTCCTTAACAATGAAATACCTTCGGGAATATAGAGCTGTCTTTCAGACATGGGAAATATCCTGTCGACAGAGGCGGGAAAGACGAAGCATCCACTAGGACTTCTACGCGGCGTCAGCGGCACACAGCAGGGCGTCATGGAACCAGTCACTTCAGATTTAGCGCATGTTCAATTCGAGAAATGTTCATTCACAAGCAAAATATGCTTCCATTCCCATCACCGGAGGCGAACATCCAAGTTGAACGAGCAATTTTCGTGCTTGCCAGT
The DNA here is from genome assembly GCA_004794785.1 of Opisthorchis felineus. Lineage (NCBI taxonomy): Eukaryota > Metazoa > Platyhelminthes > Trematoda > Opisthorchiida > Opisthorchiidae > Opisthorchis > Opisthorchis felineus. The sequence goes on along the minus strand of SJOL01007418.1, from coordinate 1,048,733 downwards.
CAGATTCAAATGAAAGGCAAGATCAAATGGTTGATGATTAAATGCACTAACGTCAACACAGAACAGTACTTATTAGAAATGCGACAGATAACAAGTTGTTGGTAGTATAATCAGACTGGGTGATTTTCAATTTTTCACTTCTGCCCGGCAGTGAAACCAGTCTATGCTGAAATGTCAATGAGTACCATACACCTGTTTCATCCTTATTGAGTATCCCCGGCAATGCGCATCCTGTACATCTCTAGGGAGATTTGAACGCGCATCTTCTTGACTGGTAGTTCATGACCACGAACGGCTGAACAGCAGTGTGGTTAGCTCGCGTGTAGACAGTCACGGTATCCACATCAGGTGGATATGGGTGACGATTTCTCAGATTAAGGGCTCACTAGAGATGTGAACTAATCTTCCCTCTGAGCTACTTATTATTTGTTAGTAGTACGAGATTCGGCCGGATAGTTTACCTAGGAGGTCGCGGGTTCGGATATCCTCATGGATTTGTGAAGCACGCACTGCTGACGATTCACTTGTGTAATGCTGCCAGACCTTTTGACATAAATTAGTTCCACTCCATTGTAATAATGGGCTGTTATAAGTTGTTGTGTCTCACTGTCCAGCTTCAGTAAAGTACATATTGGGACGGCGGTACATACTCGATAATGACTTTGCGTCAGACTGTTGGTCAGATCAAAGGATCTCATGTCTGCAGGAGAGATCGTGGCTTACATGGGCAATTCTGTGATTCTAGGGGTATCGGCGTTTTTTTGCGACAGTCAACTTCAAACTCCAGTCGATTTGCAGGACGTTTTCATTGCGAGTGTTCTTCTTAAGGGTTGAATTTGTAATTCCTGGGACCGGAGGGGTTTTTTCATGGTTGTGGGCAATTTGTTCCCCCGGACGGCAATCGAAACGAAAAAAATGTGCGACAACCACCTCATATACTGTTGACGTTTGTTGACGTTGTTCTTCCTCATGATAGGAGTATTTATAGAGAACTTTCATCGTCGGAGTTCTATACAAATGTTAGTCTATTTGGTCTTATGCTGCTAAATATTTCACATCCATTTCTGCTGGCCAAAGTCACTAGGAAAAATCCCGAATTTAGCCACGCAAGACGAGTAGGTGGCGGCAAAGTCCCCGTTTCTTCATTCAACTTCTAATGTCTAGTATAACGTGAGTTGAACGTTCTTTCTTTACCGGTTTCAATGAGCAACTATTTTTGTTAGTTTGGTGGCTAAAACACGAGGTAGTTCCCAGCACATGATGTTTTCAAGAACTGAGAGGAACGTAGAAAACCAGCCTTCTGACTCTGTGTTTGTTAGAGTAGACAAAGCATGGATATATCTGGCTTGTCCCATGCTAACAAACTTTGGAATAAATTTCTCGATCCAAATCGGATTATCATGTGACAACTCAATTTGGATGTACTGTACTCATTGGGTGTATAATGGGACACCCTTGTTACTTTTGTTTCTTTCTAGCCTTATTTTTGGCAGTTTGACGTAATGCACAAGTTTCCGTGATTTGAAAGTTATGAAGCACATCCAAGCCATTGTGAACTTATTTCCGACCACAGGCGTCTTTGCGAACGTTTTTGTGTTTCACGTCCATTACCGTGTGTGCCGAAGATAACGATGGGGAACGGAGTGTAACATAGAAAGTTCAGAGAAACTGGGCTGTCGGTTGAACGAGAATAAACCTATCATGGTGTGTTTGTACGCCTGCCTACAGGTGTACATCATTATTCTTGGTGGAATTATTCGGCAGATTTTACGTGTGTCTGAATTCACTGAGAATTCACTTTACTACCTAGATTCAGAATCTCAGAGATGGATGGTATTTTCATGTGTTTCGACAGCTTCGGTCTGCTGGCTGAATGATTTACTGGTTGTTTGCTTATCAGACTTTTCCGACAGTAAACACAACCTGAATGCTAAACTGACTAACTAACTAATTAAATAATTAGCTAGCTATCCAACTAAGCAGCTAAGCAAATAACTGGTTAATCCCATTGGTTCTCATGTAGAGTTCGTAGTTTTCTGTGACTAGGTGTAGAGTTCTGTGAAAAAGTGGGTTCTGGGTACACTTGGCCCATTTCCATGCATTTGGTCAATATTCCACTTTAAACTTTTCCGCATTCACTACAAGGCTCCTAACTTATGCAAAGCAAATGTACTGGCTGTCTAAACACCAACTTTTGTGCGTCTACTCGTCTTTCAACCGACCAGTAATTTGAGTGGACAATCTTAATGGACAAATAACATCTCGCTTCTGCTTTGTCAAATTCATTTTGTTCACTGCTGCCATTACTGACCATAAACACTGGAAATCAACGAAAAGTATGCAGCGTGGCCGAATGGGGGGTTTCTTTTCTCTCCCGGCTAAGAATAGTCCAAGACATTCTATTGTTCCGACCCCCAGTGAACGAGTAGCCGCTGCCCCAAAAATGGAATACCTTCTGATTTTGATCTAATGGCGTTCATTTTGGCCGCTTGTAACATGCAATTAGGCTTCAGGCATGTAAGTTTGAGGACGCATTTTGTGTGAGCTTAATTTAGCGAACAAGACTAAGGTGTTCACCTCACTGTGTGTGCCTACCTTCGCGTCCCCTGTACACCTGAAAACATTCAAGGCAGTTGTGGAAAATCTCGATGAGGTAACAAAGGACAGTGACCGGATTGGAAACAATGAAATAAACATAAATCAGCAACTCCGGATCTGATACGAAAAAACTGCTGATCAAAGTTTAGCAGCCAAAAACGCACCACAAAACGTGCTGCGCCCGAGAGCAGAATGTGACTGAACGTTTTCATAGCCACAGGAACTGCTCTCTAGGTAGTTCTACAGAACTCAGAACAAAGAGGAAAATGTGGGTTACCTGTTTACCTGATAAAATACCCTTGAAAGTAGAGTGCTTGGGCTTTTTCAGCAGACTTTCGTCATGCAATCTGCCAGCAAAACGCCAGTTCTTGGCATGTCTCATCTATGGAAAGCTTATGTTTTTGGTGAACCCTAACGGAACCAGGACTCCAAGGGAACACCATGTACTTTGTGAAATTTAGACGTGCAAAAATTCCGTGCATACCAATCCCTAGAAAAGGAGGTCACCACAGAGATAGCAGAATATCTAGCCTCTTCTAGATGGATTACGCCACGATTTCACACCGATGGCAGCGGGAGTGTGAATCGCCTTTGACGGAATGGCAAATGAAACAGCATTTAGAATCCAAAGGACAATGAAAGTGCAGTGACTCTCCTGCCGTCTTACAAATGGCAGTAAACCACGCAAAAACTAGAGGTACTCCCTCATACATTAATTTCATAAATCGCCAACGTTGTCACGGCATCCGCTATGAGTAGAATGCTCCCAGGCTTGCCGGTGGACTGGGTAATCGTAAAGCAAGCTAGGCCTCGAAAGTATATTTTTGGTTCTAAGTGCCTAAGCGGGCCGTGGCTTTAAAACCGTATTCGGGCGCTTCTCAAACTTTCCAATACCTGGCTGTGGGTTAAAATCTACAAAGTTCATCGTACTCCTCACAATGGATTCACTGCAGTGGACTACAAGAAAACACCCTGCATCTGTCTGGGCGCAACCGTCGAAAATCGCCCATCACCTGTCCTCCAGAATGCTATTGGCATGCTTCAGAGTGCTCTAGATTATTATCTATCATCTCTGTGTATGATACAACCACGAAAACAATGAACTGTTATATATAGGAAAAGTCTTGTGAACCTCATACACCAACCACCTGGGATGGAAGAAGGGAACAAAATGTTCACATAGATCTTACAAGTTAATTTGCCGAACACTTGGGAAATTTGTACGGTTAGCACACCTCTCCGATATAAAAGGGATGTTCTTGTCCAACGTGAGCTTCCAACTTTTCAGTAGATACCTGCTCTTCAGGTAATCAAAGGACGGATGAACGACAACCGAATCCTTCAAATCTTTGTGTAACTAAAACAAGCTTCCCACCTAGAAGTCCTGAAATCATACAGAGGAGCCAGAGTTAAAAATAGCATAGTCTTATTTGTGTATCAGATCTGATCATGAGTTGCAGCTGAAGACTTACAAGATGCGCTGTCTCAAGACGCTGAGAGAGTGGTGCTGAAAGATGCCACGCGTTTCTCAGAGCAATGGATACGTAATACATGGTCATCTACCCTGATTAGATTAATTTTCGGGTGTATTCGATGGACACCACGTCATGAAGTTCAGTCATGAAATTCACTATCCGGCAGACGGCCTGCACTTGACTTGGTGCTGCCTCGCACAGCCAGAAATTTTGGACTTTCGAGTATGCGGTATATCGCTTGGCACTCAAATGCATCTACCTCACCAGTATACCGCTGGCTGAAAAGAGGTGCGACGCGCTTTTCTGAGGAAAGCCGTAACTATTATCGGAATAAACTAGATGATAATATGGAACTAATCTGAAGAGACACTTTTCTGCCTCAGGTGCATGAAGCCGGGTAGTACCATTCTCTTGATTTTGCCATAGAAGAAGAATCAGAACACAATTCTGGATTTCGGTAGCAAAAGCTCTGACTGGGAGAAAACTTTTCAGATAAATGTTTATTCGTCCATCTGTAGAAGTCACAAATCTACAGCAGTGTTCTATGGTTATCCTCCAGCTGAAGGGCGAAAGATCCTGGGGAGCGAACTAGGCCCCAGACAAAATAAACCTGCATCGATACTTTTTCACACACTCCATAGAATAATCAGTTCCGTTTGACAGTCCAAAGTATTACTGATTGTCCAGGTTAAACCGGTTTACTGCCTTTCCACAAAATAGCGGCAGCGAGTAGGCAACAAATGCGGGTGCGTCTGTTTCATCTTCACAGCAGCCCAGACGGTTGCGAGGCTTCTGCTCAGTTGGTTTGAATCAGAAGGACACTCAAATACCACGCCCAGCCAGAGAAGCTTCCTTCCTGTACACTCTGCGTTGTATGACAGGAAGCCGACAAGTTCTAAGCAGCGCATCATCAGACGAGGCGCGGTTTTGACCCGACTGATTACGCCGCAGTGTGGAATATTATGCCGCTCGATTGTTCATTTGTTTAGACACTATCACTTTTCGACCAAAGCTCGGTGAACGGTGGAGAATATTGCTACATTGATCTATATGCGGGCGTTCAACTTCGCCATAGATTGGTGGTATATGATGGGTGATATATAGCGTATGGTGATCTCGAGGGTTACAAAACTCGTTGAATGTTCAAATATGTGATGAGGAATATGCTGACAAGGTCGTCTGCTGATAACCACACTCGGTGCAAATGCACCATTGCGCCGGACTTGAAATGAGCAGTATAATAACGCTCTCCGCCAAACTGTCGCTCTTTCAGCCGACAGGCACACTGAAGACTGCAACTGTCAAACCAATTCCCACATCACATATATAGGCCTTTAAATTTTTGCTACTGACCAAGATGAAGGTAAAGAAAAGATTCGAAGAAATAACACCAGTCCAGCTCTGGGTTAAATGAAGAATTCCCTGTGGCGTAGAGATGAGTGTAGCCAGTCCACTATTCATCTTGTTTTCCACATGAATTTTAGACCTTGGCAATGTTGTGGAATATAGGTAGCTCGGGTGCGCTGCTTGGTTGTTGGTCTGTTCGCCGAGCTTGGCAGTTGGATTGCAAACGTTTCATCACCAATCGAGGTGACATAGTCAGTGACCCCACATTGAATTATAAAGTACTTGCAAGACCTTTCAGTAGGTTAAAGCAATTTATCTACAGATTTCTGACCGCTCAGGCTGGATGGAAAACAAGGTGAAAAAGCGAAATCAGAGGAAGTAGTCTGAGTGAAGTGAACAAAGGCTGCCTGCATACATTTCCATATTCCCTGGTCAATGAGTCAGCATTGTGGAGCTCTCTCGAGCTGAACGTTACTATGCGGTGGTGTAGACCGCACCACACATGAACCATCACAGAATGGTGTGGTTCAGTGTGACAGTGGAAACTTGATGTTGAATGGAATTGATGGACCAATGTGCGGAAAGAATGACTCAAAAAGATCAAAGCAAAGGTTAGGTTGGTAAGCGCGTAATGATATAGGTGCTGGTCCAAGATACAGTTTATATAAACGCTAAGCCGAGTTTGGAGTGGTTAAAGGGGAACCAGACGGCTCGCATTGTTGGAGCATATTTCTTGTGAAAAATTCCAGGCTGATGATCAAATAAGTTTTGGTTATGGTAGCCGGTTTGGACGTCAAAGTGACGACAGATCTTTCTGAGTTAAATAGAACGTTGTGATAGGTCGTGCATAGCAATGGTCATGTCGCCTTCCAACATGTGTTTTTGAGCACAGTCATGCATATCGTTTATGTTCACCAGAGCGTACAATTAGTGATAAATCACATATCACTATCTTGGTAAAATAGGTTTGTTAACAGTTTCTGATAAAATGTTTTTCTCTCTCAATATTTCGTGTGTGAAGCGTTTGTTCCAAATAGGCAGTATGATTTAGGCACTTGATAGTTTTTACCAGCTGATATCAATCGTTTTCGAAAGGGATCGGTTCATTTTCAGCAAATTACGCGTCAACTATATGCGCAAGTAGCTTCCTGCATCCCGATTAGGTGAACCAGTTCCTCAAATCAAATATAAAAGGCAGATACATGGCCACATAATCGGTCCTCGGCCACAGAATATGGATTGTAATACAGAGAATACCCTGGGTGCAGAAATTCTAATAAAATCACCTTTAGTGGAGGGCTTAGTAATTGTTACACCAAGCTCAATATGGGGCTTACAACCCTACATTCGCATGCCACACTAATGAGTCAGCTGTTAATGGAAAACAAATCACCGGTTGCTTGACTCATGTGGTCCACAACAACTGTCGGATTCACAAACAAGATAATAGGTGGCGGAAAAACAAACTTGAGAGTCGTACACGTTTTCTCAGCTTAATTATAACCGGCTGACCATTACCCGTTAAGCAATGTCTATATAAAGTTTATACTGTAGGCATTATAGGATATACGATATAGGCGGCTACCTCATCTCCAATAAAAAATGGTTTCATGTTTATCCAAAGTCCTGGGGGTAATTCTCATAGCACAATCAAGCTTCCCTGTACGTTACGTCACGAGAGGCAGAATGCATACATTCACCGGAAGTGCCAATGGGCTACTCATCTGTGGGCAAGAAGACATCCTTACGGGGATCTGAAACGATATCGGTTCTATACGGATGTTCTTTTCACAAGAAAACCCTAAGGAAAAAGCAACTCACTGCAGGAAATGCGTTGTCTCAGTGAGCCGTATCATTGGGTGACCTTCAGAATATGAGTTTTCGCCACTTGCACCAAAAAAAAACAACAACAAAAGAACACCATTCTTTCCTAACGGGAAAAAGTACAAAGCGCGACCAAGTAGTAGTAGTTGGTTAATGAGTTGCGAAAGTTTTGCCCTACTAATCAAGAGAATATTTTTAGTCTTTCCATAATTACAGCCAATACCAAGCCTGGCTGAATCTACTCATATTCGCATTATCAACTGTACAGAAACTCTGATTTAGTATCCTCAGCTTACGTAGACACATTAACTGCATTCGAAAATATCGATTTGTTTAATCAAACTTCCGCGGGATTTATAGCCAGTGTCGTCAATCTTAACCAGTCCTCAATTCACTTAACCGACCTGAATAAGGTTCTAAATTTCGGAAGAAATACTTTCCTTTCGCCTACAGCTGAAATCCGAATTTAAATAAACCGGTACAAATCGCAGTAAGCTACTCTACTAGAGGATAAAGAGCATATCTCGCGCGGGTTTCATAAACTGAACTTTGTTATCTTCTGTGGAAATGAGGGAGAATGCGAAAATTAGGCGGATTTCTACAACGGATGCAGGCAAGGAGCGAAGATATCGTAATGTTGCATGATTAGACTTAGGTTCATATACGTGAAGGATGATATGTAAACTAATTCGTCGGTAATGAGAAAAATCGAATCCAGTACATCCATCATCACCGCATTGCTACAACACAGCTGAAGCATTTCAAAGAAGCGCATTATCTGGTAATTTAGATGGCACTGTAATTACTCGTACCTAACTTGTGGTGACTAAAGTTATACATATACAGGTATATATATATACTGCTGGTCCTGACGACCTTCCACCTGCTCTTTTCAAGGATGGCGGTGGACTTCTCAGCCAGTGCCTGTCTAGCCTATTTGGGTCTATCTGGGAGAAAGAGACCGTCCCAGACAACTGGGGTGAATCGATAGTAGTGCCCATTTTCAAAAAGGGTACTCGCAGTGAATGTAGCAACCACAGAGGTGTTAGTTTGACTCCTGTTGTGA
>SJOL01007418.1:864843-1039357 GCA_004794785.1 Opisthorchis felineus | reverse complement strand
TACGATGGCTCGGTCATGTGCTACGCATGCCGAAACACCGTCTACCGAGACGAGTGTTGTCCTCCGTGCCTCCTTCAGGATGGCGCACACCGTGAGGTGGACAAGGCATGACTTGGCAGAAGGGCGTGAAAGAGATCACGAAGAGTTTGGGTGTTGTTGGTGTTGTACGCCTTCCAGGATGGGGCCTCCGTGACCCCGCCTGTGCTTGGCTGGAGACGTTGCAAGAAATGGCGGCTAATCGATGTCAGTGACGTTCGTGCTGTCAGTTTCTTTCCAGATTGTCTGATTGAGAGCTTGGAGATGTAGGCACCTCAGAACGCTTGATATAGGCAGCACTAGGTCCCCTCCCTCACCCACTCTTTTTCTCTTCTCTTCACTCTAGGGCTTTAAATATACTTAGACGAACCTTATGGTTGTACGGCAGTGCAGCATCAGTGTCAACGCTGATATCGCGGTCTTTGATGAGATATATATATATATAATCGCATCAGCCTACTTATTTCTGGCTGAGCAAAGTGCGATATTTCATCAATTCTTTGAAGTCTGGTTGTTATAATTAGCCCCATATATTCCTTAAATACTTATTCAGCTGTGCCGCATGTTTGTCTTCCGAAGGACTCGGAGCTAATGCTAACATCGCACGGTCCAAGAATTTGATGACGATCTGGCCATGTAAGCTGCTAAGGAGTCTTATCAAAAGAGTACGGAAGTGTAGGTGATTTACGATTTTGAGCGAAGAATTTGGACTTTGGTTGAGGAAACTCTGATGTTCTATTCTATACGGAATGTGCGAGGAGAATGGTGCTGTAGACTTGCAAGAAACTTGCTGATGAGTCAATGCAGACAGAGGAGTTTGGTCAATCTGAAATGCAACTACCAAACGCAGATGAGTATGCAAGTAAATTGCGATAATTAGCAGATTACGCTTGGCTTGAAAGCAGCACATAAAATGGATACCTGCTGAATAATGCTTTGCTTGGTTCGTGACATATATGGAAAGTTTGTATACCCAAAATAATCAATAAATATAGCTTGAAGCAAGCATATTTTCATCTTATGATTCGGATACTTGGGGTCAGTAATAAATAAGATGAACTTTTCTGCATGAAACGGATATGTGGTGCCAAAAATGTATTGCTCTTCTGCATTGGTGAGCTATCTTCATCGTGCGTTGGGGCACCACAACATGAATTCCTAAAATGCTACGCTCTAGTAAACCATTTCGAGCCTCTTACCACCTGGCTGAACTCTTCAGCAACGTGTAAGTGGAGGTTGCTGCACACTGTGACCTAGTGGGAGGATCTAACTTGCTAAAAACGAGTAAAAACAGTATCAGATCAGACAACCCACATTGTTTGGTATTGCCAAAGTGTACAAGATCTGAAAATTTAGCTTGGAAGATAACCCATCCTTTCAAAGATGCAGCGTACGCTTTTGATGTTCTATCGCTGAAGTTTTGTTGGGGGTTTGGATATCAATTAGTATACGTGCACATAAACTTGCCTTAGATTGTCAGCTTGAGGAACATAATGAGCCTGATCTGGTATATCACAAGGGTCGTAATGTATGTGTACGCATCGAATGGGCTGACAACATCGAAGTTGCAAACTCAAGCGATATATAACACCAAATTGGCACAACTCCAGTTCGAATACACAACCTACCATTAGTTGCAAACCCATGGTTCGGTGGCCTGTGTGCATCACCATTTCATGATCCCAAGCTGAGACAAACGACAGCCGATAAGTCGATCAGATGAAGACTTGATGTGTGGCGAAAACTGCTTGATAGCAATTCATAGAGATCGTCACACAGACATGAGTAAAAAGATGCATCGCAAGATTTGCCTCACTACACCACATTTCTGTTGCTAAAGGGTAAATTGTCTCCACCCGAAATCCTTCATCTCTTCTTTGTTATTACTAAAGAACATATTTTCAATAATCACATTAAGTTCTCTAGTTGGTGGTGTATAACTGGTTCAGTCCTTCAGGCTTTCAATGTGAATGCTTAGTAATGTGGCTTCTCAAGTTGTAGGACTGCTGAAGTAAAATTTCCAAAGTTTCTTATACAGATCAGGTCATTAAAGTGAATTCTATGGATCGATTTGTTACAAGGTTGTAGAGTAAGTCTTGAAAAATATACACGCCAAAACTCTCTGATGGTCTGTTGCTTCAAATTCAATTCAAAAAGTTTTATGCTGTCACTAAAAATTCTTGGAAGGTCCATGGTTCTTCTTCGGACTCATCAGTGAGGTGCAGTCCCAGCTTTCTCATCAACCTTTTGTTCCAACTGAACATTAAGTTTTATACAACTGGCTTCGCGAAGAGCGGGACCGGTCGCGGTCTGTCGAAGAATTTTCAGCATCCTTATGAGTAGTATCTTCTGCCAAGCAAATATTCTGCGATGTCTCGAATATCAAGCAAAACTTAACTTGGTGTGCCCTTTGTGCAGCAAATTTAGTGGGAGAAACCATAATCGAGAGACTCAGCTTGGGATCACTTGAATATAGCGTTAAAACCGCTCTGATCACTCAAGCGCAAACATTTTATCCTGTTCAGACGTAAAAATTCGGATGAGTCCAGCGTGCGCTGGTGGACTCGCCGTAAAACGCTCGCCTCGCATGTCAGATGTGCGGAGTTCAAGCCCTGGCTCAGCCATTGGATATGCACTGCTGATGAGCTCATATAAGAACGAAACTCGAATCCACTGCTTCCCCTCTTTGGTGTGGACTAACCAGAATGATTGCGCCAGGACAGGAGGACGATTGTTCGAACGAGATTTATGTGAGTTTGCATTCTACAAAATCCCGCAACCACCAACACCTAAAACCAAATTGGCTTGCAGATGAGCTCATTTCATGAACTGCTTACAATTTGGGTTCAAGATGAACGGAAGGCTGATGGAAAATTGGGGTATGCTCCTAGCTGATGTGCCCTAGGATGAGCGCAGCCAGTTGTGGACTGTCGAACACTTTTCAGAAACTCTATGTACAGTGTGTTCTCTAAAGCAAATTTAGTGACTATCGTACCAACTGAAAATTGTGGCGACCTTTGTGATGCACATTAGGTTGAGGAATATCACACCGTGGTTTCTATGTTGCCTTGAAGCAGTTGAAACGCTGAAGTCAAATGTTCGCAACAAAGTAGTCATTTATCGTTCGTTGTGAACAAGCCAGACGTCATAAGAGGGTAAGAAGTTTACCCGATTAGCTGTCGACTATTTTTCCAGGTGAAGTTAAACCAACCCTCTATTTCTGCTCGTCGGTTGAGAAGATATGGCAAAATACGTGGATATACGAGAAAAAATCAGTGCATACTCACCCGGCTCGTTGAAGCAACATTCTCCGCGCACCACCTTCTCCTTTTGGACATGCTTCTATCTGATTTACTGCGACCCGCTGTGCTACACTTGCATGACTTCAGTCGTTCGATAAGTTCGGCAAATAGGTGTCCAAAACGACTGTATAGCCTAGTGTCTTGGTTTTTTTCCGCAGTCTCTTTACTTGATGCGCGAAAAATGCGGGAACATCTTGCCAAACTTTGTTCAGAGGCATAGGAGCAAGTAACCGTCAAACAGCTGCCGATTCCAGAAGTTTCAGTTTCGTCGTCACTGACTGTATTTATTGATACTGTCTCACCGTCGTTTGTGGACAAGTGTTCGGTACCGAAATGACCGTCTTGTTCAAACACAGAATAAAAAATGGATGACATTTTTCTAATCAGTGCAAGCTTTTAAAATCAAACCAGTCCTTTTCCCATCTGGTTTATGGACTTTATGTACGCCTTTTCGCTAGGCAGGCGACCAATCAGCCCTAGAGGTGTGATACCGAATCCAGCCAATCAACAGCTGCAACTTTGGATATGAACCATTTGCAAGATTCCAACTAGAAAGTGTGTAGGTCTTATGTTTCAGGATATTGTTTTCTTCCAGGGAAAAATTAACCGTGATAGCAATTTACCTGTTAGGCACGGTACTTTTCACACTTGTTGTTTAGATACAGCATTTCCAAAAAAAACATATGAGGAAAGTTGATTCCATAAAGTCAAGAGCTCATTTTTCTTGCTGGCTTCTCTGGGTCATAATAATCCAGTTACAATTTACTGTTCATGGTGGAAATTTCGTAGTCTCTGATGGGAAACAGCCTGTTGTGAGAGACATTGTGTTTCAGAAGAGAAGTGATCAATGAAATAATACACAAAGAGGAGACACAATGATACAGAAGGAAAGTAGTCCAATGTGAGAGACGGTTTCTCTAGCGTCTTTTCTCTAGAAGGGTAAAATCTTGCTTGGAATTCCTAAAGCACTAACAAGAATGCCTGCCTGTATTAGAGCTCAAAGCCACTTCTGGGAATGGAGCTACCATTAGCTGACCTGTGTAGAAAGCGTGTTATAGTTAGACAAACAACCCACAGTGCAGTATATATGAGAGGTGAAAAGTAAATATAGGCACGCCTCATGCATATGATACTTTATACAGGTTTGATGAAAACCCTCCGATCGCCTGCTACCTTCTCCTCAATTTCGGGGTGAGCAAACCGGCGTAGTCTCCGATGTCGCGTTCACAATACAACCAACCTTACCAACGACTATGGGCCAGAGTTGTGGTGGTTACACCTGAGTATGGAGTGGAACCGAAATGGACTCCGCGAGCAAACTGTTGCAAAACAGAAGTCCCTAAAGCTGAAACATTTATATAACATTTATGAACTTTTACAAAAAGGCATATCGGCAACAAAGGCAAAATACGAATAAATTTTAGACAGAGAAAACCGGATGTAATGGTCGGAGAACAAGTTTAGAGAAATACAGTTTCGGTGGATGGGCTGGAGAGTTTCCGACTCAGGTAAGGAGTGTCATGAACCGCTGGAACGTGAGGTTGGGGGTGATAATAAATCCGCTGTCGGACAAGACTGTCTAGCGGCGCACAAACTGAAATAAGTCGTCGCATAGATGGAATCAATAAAACATGGAACGTGCTCTTGGAAAGGTGAACTTTGAGGTGAGTAGTGTTTTCCGTCACAAAGCGCTTGAGAGATTGTCCTCAATACCACCATCACTATCATCTTCCTCTTCAATATCATCAGCGGCAGCAACATCAATGTTAGGAACATCGGAGAAACTCAGTAGTGCTGCACAGCCGAACAACAATGTCAAATTATTTGAATAAAGCCTTATAACTGAAAGAAGAAAGAGGGAACAGGAAGGATGCAATTGTGGCTTGCCAGTCAGGCAGACTGGGTAGAAACTGACAGCACAAACACCACTGATATCGGTTATCAGCCACATCTTTCAGTGTCTTAAGCCAAGAACAGGAGGGGGGTCACATGGGCTTTACTCCGGATCGTGAAGAGTATTCACACTTTTTGCAACATCTTTCATTCTCTTCTGCCATGTCACATTCCGTCCATCCACAGCTTTCTACCCCTCCGAATAATTGCGAAAACAATGATGTTCTCGGCAGACGGTCACTAGGTATGTGTAGCACATGGCCCAGCCTGCAATGTTGAATGCCGTTGCTAAGTAAAGTACCTTCTGCTTCATACGTATCTTGATAAACTAGTTGCGAATTCGCTGTTTCCAGCCATCGGCAACTGTAGTTATGAGGTACTGGTGGTCAAATGTCGCGGATCTTCCACCCAAATTGGCCAGGCCTCGTAGTCATACAACAATACGGCTCGCACTGTGGTCTGATATATGCATCCTTTGAGATCCAATGAGATAAGTTTCTGATGCCACAAGAGGCGCAAATCAGCAAAGGCAATTCTGGTCTTTGAAATTCTTGTGCATTGTCTGTCGCACTACCATCAGAGATAATGCAAAATCCGTGACACTTATAGCGTTCCACAACTTTCAGTGCCACTCCTTGAATTCCTAAGAGCGTGTTCAAAGACTGTACGTTCCGCACCGTTCTACACTCTGTGGGTGCGAAGCACACAGAGCACGAATAACGAAGGACTTGATACCGTGAGATAGCTTTTGTGGTAATTCTTGCGCTTTCTGGTATTTTTTAGCGATGAGAACACTGTCGCCTTCATAATCCAGGTGGAAGAGCTCATTATTCAGAGAGATCCAAACACCGGTGTTTTGGAAAACCTCCGGTGTTCGCTTCATCATCTCATCAGTGACGAACATAAGCAAAAATGGACAGACCGGACAAACCCATTGGACACCAGTGTTTGTAGGAAAGCTTTTGGGGAGATCCCATACACTCTGACGCGCCCAGAGGTACGTGAATGCAAACAACACACGATATACAAGAACTTCCGAGACAAGCGTGTTGACGGAATCAGACGCGCAACTGAATTCGAGAGACATCAATTTGGCTGGACCGCTAAACGCATGCCATCGCACTAACACTTGATGGATTGACCCTTTCCCGAGCGGAATCCTGCTTGTTGTTCTCAGGTCCTGTATTTACGCGCTGTCGTAGGCGGTAGAAAGAACCCGGTTACAATGGAGGCCAAAATAATCCCCCTTTTTGCCATACTCTCATGTTTTGGGAGTGAGTGCAACTATCGAGTCATCCCATTTGGCCGGAACGATCTCTTCCATCCAAAGAGAGGCAAGCAAGTTGGACAAGCATCGGCTAAGGAGTTCACCTACGTCCTTCAACAGAGCCGGTGGGAGTAGTTTAGGATCAGCGGCTTGGTAGCGCATAAGGACAGAAAAAACATTAGCCCACTTCCGGTACCGTTGGAGGTTCCAACTTCGCTGTCCAAAGCCCCTATACGGGTGGGGAATTCAATTGAGCAATAGCAGGTAGCTTGTTGTATTGCCGTTGAAATTGTTCAGCCTAACGAATCAGTAGTTGCTCTTTTTTGGAATGGAGCGAGTCATGTTTAGCAATGATCGCTTTGTCCGGTAAATTTATTTTTAGGCCTACTGCGCGTATCAGTTGGGATGGTCTTCGTACATTCCCAGAGGTTCTTGATTTCGTCATCTCTTCGGGTTTCCAGACCCACCATGCATCTCGGTTTGCGCAGATATCCATCCTCCGACAATTAATCGAGCTGTAGTATACTCTCGACCAGGTAGAATAGGTCTTCGAGTTCGGAGCAAGTTTATGGTTTTGATCGAGATCCAGTGCTTAGATGCAGTTG
Source organism: Opisthorchis felineus (assembly GCA_004794785.1). Classification (NCBI taxonomy): domain Eukaryota; kingdom Metazoa; phylum Platyhelminthes; class Trematoda; order Opisthorchiida; family Opisthorchiidae; genus Opisthorchis; species Opisthorchis felineus. Next base: position 1,032,254 of record SJOL01007418.1, on the reverse strand, counting down.
TTTGTGTCATTCTACAAGAACGGCGACTAACAGCTTGAATGACTGTGGACAGTAGTTTACGACAGGAGTTAAAATCAGAAGATAATGCCCAAAATGGTATTCAACAGATGAATTTTCCAAGTCTTCTTCAATTTGGAAGTCTAAGAGCTTCTCAATGGCTAGGCAGGTGTGCGTTTCGCGCATTCCACAGAGCGCAAAATATTCTTCGGCAGAGTGGCGCGTGATCAGTATCCACATAGGTATTCCAGAACGAGCGGTAGTCAGTAATTGATCCACGCCATGTATAGTTAATAGTGATGTGATCTGGTTGTTGGTCTGTTCGCCGAGCTTGGCAGTTGGATTGCAGTGATGTGATCTGTCTGCAGTGTAGGTTGGCTGGCAAGTGGGATGCACAATGTGGCCAAAAGATCTGGGTTATTTATTAGGTCGATATTGCGCAGAAACGGTCCGTGATGGGTACGTGAAAGGAGCAGGCGTTCGCCGTTGTCCGTGCACCTGCAATCTATTTCAAGGCAACCACCGTATTAAGCACTTTTGCCTGCATGTTTAATCCCCTAGCGACCACAACAATTTCTCACCTCTTAGCTTACCACAACAAAGCGCTCAAAATCACGTAAACACCATTTTGGCAGCATCCTAGTTACGGTCTGTTTGGGTGTAAGAGCCAGATACGCTAGACGTCGGGTTTCGAATAATGATTTGAAAATGTCCACGGTTGCGGGAGCTAAATTAGACGCAGATGTTGGAACTCACAATAATGGCGAACTAATCTGCCAGCTTCTTACGAATAGGTCGCTAGAAACGAGATGAAGAGGAGGGAGGCGTCTGTGGCGAAACGGAAGCAAGTTACTTACTAATTCTCCTGAACTCTAGGATGGTCTTTGCAATGGTTTTCGGGTACTGTTGACCAAGTTGGTTTATTTTTTATGGGAACCAATTCCACAATCTTGGTTGCAGCTGTGAGCAATCCTGCTTTCGCTCATAGTAGTTGTGCAAGATTCTCTCTTGAAGGAAGTGATCTGAAGCGTTGGGCATTGAAATGGCGAATCCGTTCCACCTTCATAGTGTCTTCTGGACGCTAACAAAAGGGTAGTTTGCAGTGACTAGCCTAATGTGCCTTGTGCTTCTTGGCCTACATTTTCTTACCAGCAGTCTGTCCCGAAATAGCATAGAGTGTTTTCATACTACCTCTCACTTGGCAACACTTTTCCATCATTCATTCAGAGTCACGTTAAACAGAACTGCAGCGCTCTGGACTGTATTAGCATTGTCCCTGAACCAAAATGGTCAACAAAGTGGGCTATTTCACATTTATTTTATGAGTCTCTCTCCAGATCAGGACAAATCTCGCAGAATTCTGACACGATTCTTGAAGTTCTGTTTGCTCAGTGGGGAAATTTATATACCGTCCATTCCGAATGCACCCTGTCAACGAGGAAGCAAGGGCTCTCAACCAGTTAGGGGTATAAACAAACACTACATCAGTATATTATTACTATACCATGGTTATTTTGACCGCGTTATCAACCGTTGTCATCCAGCTTGGTTGCGATACCTCGGTTGGTTGTTGGTCTATTGATTTTCAGATTTCTGTCAAAATGTCTCTCAAATTTGACGATGGTAAAGTAATCGACAATGCCCGTTCACTTTGCAACACAATGAACACCCTAACTTGATCAAACAGCGTGTGGAAGTCAGGAACTGCCTCATTTCTACCAGTCTGAGACTCTTACTCGTAGGGCAGTTGACGCAAAAAGAATGCAGCGTATAATTAGGGTGTATGATTACTGTTGTACAGGTCTTTTCGCGTACTTGTTAGTCAAAATATCGTCACGTAAACAAGCATATGGTACACAATGAAGTGGTTTCAGCCACGCCATATTGTGCTCTGAGACCAGCACATCCTCAGTGTGTTGGCAGGGACTGGCAACCATCAGCTTGTTTTATGTCATCTGTGTGCCACCACCTGCAAGCAGACGTGAAATACTTCCAACCGGCAAATTGCCCCATTTTTTAAAGGTATTTGGAGATGCTCTCATGTTCTTCCCTGGAATGGTAGCCACACACCAAAGTTGGTTAACTGTGTAAACCTGCATCTATCCGAAGATGTACTTTATCCGGATTCTCGAATGGAATTCGATTCAATAAATCTGCGGTTTGACTTTTCTCGGAGGTTGGATTTTACTCAGATGTGAGCAGGTTAAACTTATTGTCATTGTTCCAATGTAGGATTTGCTTGATCATCTTTAAATCATACCATTTCCTAATATTTGTGCTCAAGCTTTCACGAAATATAGTCAAACCGCTTCTGCGATAAATACGACTCCCCAGAAGCCACGCATGTATTTTGAGAAGGTATAAAGAACCAATTTTACAATTCGTAAGTGGATTGCGGTAGATGAAACCCACGCAAATGAGTTTCTTGGTGGTATGGAACTCAAGCTCGACTACGAATACAACCCTTTGGGTGTTGTATGGCATTTGGAATAATCTACACCCTGGCTGAAATACAAGTATATATGTATATATGTAACGATATTCTTGTCACGAAAACTGCACGAGGCCCTTGTGTTAACTGTTTACAAGAGATACTGCATTTTATGTCTGTCAACTAGGAATTAGAATAGATTTCGTCAGGGAATTTCTGGGATATACTGGACTGGTATCTTTCAGAAGGAACGAAGTAGTTCTGTCTCAGTACTGTGCTTAGTATGACCCCGCATGACAAACGTAGTGAAGAAGTTCAAAAGCTATTTGCACTGGAAGTATGGATCGTTCTTACCGTCCCGTTTGTGAAAAACAGACATAGACTAACGCGTCTAATGCATATCCATGATGATCTCGTGGTAAATATATGATGGTTTCCGATATGACATAGGAATGCGCTTCTTCGAGGACTGAATTCATCAAAGAACACTGACGATGAGTTATGTTGCGAACGCCATGGTCTGACCACGACGATTCCCCAGTCGCTTCAAACCGATCTGTAGGAAGGAGGATTCTTATTCCCCAGATATATATGGTCGCGTTGTTTGCCTTGTGGTAGGAAAATTTAACATTCCTGCGATACATTTGGACCCAAGCCTACTGAAACTTAAAACGAGGCAAAACAACCGACTGGTATTTGAAAACTTATATTAGGTCCGGAAACCGGTAGTTATTCTTGAAATGCGCTGTTTTCGGTGCTCTGCTAATGAAACGTCGTCTCACGAATACTCGAGCTGATGCTCTGAAGCATTTTGACCTAGAGAACGTTTGGTGGGCAAGTCTAGCGTTTGTTAACCTAGTTCGTTTACTCTCGTTCACTCCGATTGGCGATATAGATTCCCACTGACCACCGCTAAATAAAAATGTGAGATCCTGCTGGTTGTACTCCCACCCAAATCCGACATATTTTATTAAACTAATGCGGTTTCGATAGAGTCAGGTGTATTGCTACTCTATCTCTCTCTTTCTTCACATTTACACAGTGTATGAAAACAAATTTGATTATTCACAAAATAAATTTGCATGCGAGCCATAATCAGTAACGGACCCACCCCGCCTGTAGCTGACGGCGATTTGGTCTCTCTGTATTGGAGTTTAGGTCACATGTAAGAGGTCCTATGCACCCATGCATTTAAGCAAACGACACGGTTTCTCAGACACAAATGGTGCGAATTCACGGTTCCGACTCCCCATCTACATTCTCAAAATTTGCGCTAAAGGCTATTCCTGAAAAAGGAAAGAAGGAACCGTAAAGCTGTTTTCTGTTATTTTATAAGCTTGGGCTACCTAAGTTTCATTAACCCGTTACTGTAAATGACGAGTCTGTTTAAAAGTCCCGAGTTAACTCTAATAGGTTTTAAGCCGTGCCGTTGTTGCCTTTTGAGACGAAAGTCTGCCTTTTTTCCTCTCCCCACTTAACGTTCAACGGCTTTTTTTTTCTGTTTCAGATACTGGACAATCCACAATTATCGTGCAGCCTGAAGTACTGTGTTTGTAGTAGGGAAACATCGAAGACCAATCGATCAACCCAGACAGATTGGAATGCAGAACCAAGTGGTAGCAGTACCTTTTAAAACTTATATACAGGTAGATTTCAAATTCATGTAGGTTGGCTTCGCTTTTCCAATTTTGATGTTTACTGCTTGCTAAAATAGAACGATCAATGGGAACACAAATGCAGCTTATATGGCGACGGTGACGAAGTAGGCCATACCACAAGTGGGAATAATGATAACATCATAAAAAGACAAGCAAAGGTCCATGTCCCCATCCCAACCCACGAAAACTAATCTGTGATCACTCGATAAATACACATATTTGTATGCCAATTTGAGTTTCACGGGAGGCTCACTTGAATGCTAGCCGGATCCCCATTTATGACATTCTTCAACCGAATGTGCTGCACGAAGGCCGCCTCACGTTTCAGTTGGTACAATATTCTAGATATTGCGGTACATTTTCATTAGATAAACTACTCCTAAGTTTGCTGGAAACACTTCGGCAGCACGTGACCGATCCCTTCCTTCTTGGAGCTCATCAGGTAGGCGCAGCCCCCGAGTTTCCCTCAACCTTATGTTCTACTAATACGAGCTGTGTCGCATTAGCCTACTCCAGCTTTACAGATGTTTCTCACGGTCAGGAAACAGGTAGGTCTCTTATCACAATATCACAATGTCGCAATCTATTTTCATAAAGGGAACTACTCACAAGGTTACTGAAAATTCATCGACAGCCCACGACCGGCTTCGCCCTTCTTGGGGCTTATCAGGTGGGCGCAATCTCAGAGTTTTCGTCAATCTTATGTTCTACCTGAACCCAAATTGGACTGATTTCGACAAATACACTCATTCACCTACCAATTTGGTTTCACAGAAGATCCACCTAAATCCCAACTGAACCTCTTGTTTATGGTATTCTTCAGTTGGGATTAAGCTGAGTCTCCCCTGAAAACCAAATTAGTGTGAAAATGAGAGCATTTACCGAATTTCGTGCAGGCTGGGTTCAAGTAGAACATTAGGTTGACGGAAACTTGGAGAATGCTTCTACTTGATGAGTCTCAAGAAGAGTTCAGTTAATGATTGCTCATTTTTGCGACCACTAGTTCCGGAATTTTGACCCCGGGAAGTTTGAAGTTCTGTAAGTCACTTTATGAAGCTAGGATACCCTAGAATTGCGCATCTAAACTATCAATCAAAGTTTAGCTGCTGACTGAGGGAAGATGGCTGTTTGTTATGCGGGGATCAGCCATTCAACGAGAGGAGCAGAATTTCTAGCAAAAGGTCGGTACGCTGGAAGTTAACAAATGCACCGCTTTTTGTACAAATAACATGAAAAACTCGCCGTTTATTCTTTTGTTTGCTCTTATACGCACCGCTTTAAGTATTGGTATAAGGGTTGAGGCAAATTAACGGTGCGGACGAAACATTCTCGCTTTAATTATCTTTTAGGTTTGGAAGAGTCGAGCGTCCAAATGGACAAAGGCGGTCCTTCTTGGCGAAGCCTTCTATCCTCTGGGGTACTGTTTTTCGAGACACTCGCCCTTCCGAGTAGTTGGAAGTAATGATTTCAAACTACTGGCCAAAGTAGACTTTTTTCATTTATGCAACCTTACTCGAAATTTTTATCTTTTGCCCCAAAAACGTTCAAGCTGGTGCGCAAAAACTTGTGCTTATATCTTCATTTTTCGCGCTGTCTATGGTTGACCCTGACCCTCTGTTCACTGCCCCAAGTTCATTTATGAAACCAGATAATCGTCAGTCTCAGCAAGCGTTTTGCCTTCAAATTTTGCGACCGAGCGGAACCAAGCCCATGGGGTGAAATCAAAAGTTATTCCTCTAGAAATGAATCGGAGAAATTCTAGAAGGTATTTTGAAGAGCCTCACTGCTCACAGAGTTAACAAAGACAAGATCACCTGTGCTGTTCTTGCGGCTCACCAGATAGGCGCAGTTCCAATCAACTTTATTTTCTTCTTGAACATTAAATTCTATGCAGTTGGAGAAGCATATTCTTTCGCTAATTAACTGGTGTCTTATAACAGGAAAGTACACTACACTACCTCGAGGCTCCTACCAGCTGAAACATGAGGCGGCTTTTGTGTAGAACATTTTAGTGGAAGCATATCACAAGCAAGGTATTCAGCTGAGATCCAGCTGAGTTCTCCAGTAACAACAAATTAATTTGCAACTTGGTGGGTTTTCCAAAGAAACAACCGTCCCCAGTGGTGGATGTGTTCGTATCTCAAGCTAAGGTAAATGAATGATTTCCTAGTTCAACAAATTATGAGTAGCTGCGGAAAGCGTAGGGCTTTTATCCATATTATTGTCATTCGAGGGGTTCTCATGTCCTGGGAAATGGTGGTTCTGTTTAGTCTACACCAAAGGAGGGGCGTCGTTTACCCTCTGTTTACCCTCTTGCTGTAGCCCGTCTGTTGTGTTGGCTTTGATCGTGCTGGAACCTAAATCCGATTCCAAGTTGCTCGGTAGTGTTTATCAGCCAGTCCAAGGAAGAATGCCCGGCTGCGGTGATGCTGGGTCCTTGCCCAAGATATCTTTGAAAGCGTGTTATGGCACACGCTCAATAAAACAAGGAGCCAGTCATGACGGTGAAATTCTCACAGTAAAATCAACCAGCACAACATCAAACAACCGTGTCAGCTGACTGACCACCTTAAAAGTTTAAAATAGGTTTCGAATTTCGCAGGATGGGAACGGTTAGATACTGCGAACAAGGATAAAACAGCTGTGCAATGTTTCTATCTTGACAAACGCAGCGAAGATATTCTAGGTTTACTTGCTCAGGAAGTCTGGATTGTTCTTACTGTCCCTGTTGTGAAAAATGTACGTAGACTAACGGGTCTAATGCACCTCCATGATGACCTCGTGGTAAATATGTAATGGTTTCAGTCATCTGAACAGCCATCACTGTATAACATATGAATGCGCTTCTTCGAGGACTAAATTCACCAGAGAAGTCTTCGACTATGGGTCATGTTGCCACTGCCATGACCTGATCACAACGATTTGGCAGCCACATTCAGATTGATCTGTGGCGAAAAAGACTCCCATTCTCCAGATATATATGGTCGGGTTGTTTGCCTTGTGATGGGAAAATTCAACAGTCTTAAGATGCATTTGGATCCAAGCCTGTTGAAACTTAACACGAGGCAAAACAACCAACTGACTTCCGAAAACTTATATTACTCCCGGAAACCGGTAGATATTCTTGAAATATGCTGTTTCTGGTGCTCCGCCAATGGAACGTCGTCTCACGAACATTCGAAATGGTTCTCCGAAACATGTCGTCTGAGCTTGGGAAAGTTTTGTTGGTAAAGCTAACTGGACAGCTTTTGGTAACCTAGTTCATGCACTCACGTTATCTCCGCTCGTTGATATGCATTCATACTGACGAATACTGTACAAACGTGCTGTCCGTATTTGACATGTTTTGTTGAACTGATCGAGTATAGTGGTTTCAGTGTGGTCAACTGCATTGCCGCTGTCTTGCTGTCACCGTACTTACACTGCGGGTTAAACACTTTTGATTGCTCACAAAATACATGAGTTTGGTCTTGACCGGAGACTGCTGAATCTTGACTGGCTCTCTCGTTTGTGATATGCTCTTGCTGAAAGTGCTGCACAAAGGCTGCCTCAGATAAATTTGATACGATATTCGGGATACTGCTGAAGATTCTGATGAACCCCAAGAAGGGCAAAACTAAGTGGTGGCTGTCGAAGACTTTTCGCCAAAATTATTAGCGTAGTTTCATCGAGAAAATATGAAGAAAATATCGAAAATATCAAAACATCAAAATTATCAAAATTATCAAAGATAGCATATTGTAAAAATATAAAAAAAATATCAAGAAAGCATCACGAAAAATACCCAGACCATCGTACTAAATGAAACATGAGGTAGCTTTTGTGCAAAACACTCAGTGGAAGAATATAACAAGCTGGCGACTCAGCTGATGGTCGGTTGAGTCTTCCAACAAAATTAAATCATTTTGCAACAAAGTGTGTTCAGCGACAGGCATACAATTTATGTTTACGTTTACTACACGGTTGGCGAAAACTCGAGGATTGTGCTTTTCCTTTGATTGTTGTTCGCCGGATTTCGGGAATCTACCAGTTGGTTTTCGATACAAATTATCTGTTACTGAGGTGATTCCGTATATATTAATCTGAGGATCGTGACAAAAGTTTTGCTAACAAAAGTTGTTCTGTTTTCGGTTTTGCAGTAGATACATCAGGACTCAAACTCCGTCGAACCGAAACCAGTTGGCTGGCTAGGTAGATTCGCGGAAACAGATACGAAGGTGCGGGATACAGGGACTTGTGAATGACGGGGTCAAATGGAGTATGTCAATGCCTACTGAGATTTGAGAATCTCAGGAACTACTCAGATGTATCCACTATATAACTGAAAAGGAGTACAGTTTGTCTATAACATAATCAGTTTGGACTAGGTGTAACACAATTGCCTCAAAGGCAGGCCTTTTTCAGCAACCACTGGTTTGTTTTTGGCTGTACAACCTGATTAACACTTTGTGCCACTTCCACCATACAATGATCTACTCAAGCCCATAAGTCAGACACTTCTTTCGATTCTCCATCTTGCTAAAAACATTAAACGATAGTTGTTTCTCACATTTGCAATCGTTAGCTTGCTTTGTGAATGTCTCCAGTGGCGCTAGATCACTGAATGACTCTTTATTATCAACAAAATATGCAAACATTCTTGAACCAATATTGAACGCTACTGGAAGTCTATTTCTTTGTATCAATAGCTCTGTAATTGCACAAATAATAAATCGCAGGTTGACTTAATGTTTTAACCTTCATAATATGAGATGAATGGCAAGAAAAATCCACTTGTTTGATTGCGGATCTTTGCTATCTATAAAATGGATAACAGAGCCTTTTTCATCAAATAGATTGACATGAATTCTATGCAGAGTCCAAGCGACAGGCATCCTCAAAGGTGCTGTTATCCAGCAAGAAAGGATAAGAAAAAAACATGTCTGGTAAAGCCAAATTATGATGCTTCTCTGTGTAGTAGGCGGCCCAAGTCCCACTTCCGGTGTTTAACAAGTACTAAAAGTCTGCAATTTCAAAATCGGTCTCACAGGCAAACAGTCTCAGCTCCTCTATAGAACAAATCTATAGGAAAACACTGTTTGGAAGACAAGAGTTATTGACTGTGAAAACTTTGATGAAACAATAACGGACCGGAAAGTGGACAAATTTAGGTAAGTGGTTCTGATAAGTCTCTGTAAGAAAACCCGGTCTGAGGTTAGAGTTAACACAGAAAATTATTAAACAAATGTGGTTTTATTCTGACTCCGGCCTCTCATGTTCTCCTGGCAGTATCTCAGCCTTCATCCATTCATCTAGATACACGGCAGTCAAGCATCAAAAAGATCAAAAGCTGGTCGTTTTAAGTTCAGAAAGTTGTAAAAATAGGGTTATATTTGAGAACCTGAAAACTTTAATTTTTCGATGAATCTGGGTCTCATTCATAGTGAAGATGGGGAAGAAGCTACCCAGTGAAAACTGAAAAACGTGCATTGTGGAGGAAAGGTATCCAAATCATGCATGGGTTCCGAAAAAAATTCATGGGCCAGATGAGCGATCGTTATCCACAGGATCAGTGCAAATGGGGACACCACCTAGGACAACATGCATAACAAACTACAAAGTAAGTTTCCTTACTAAAAACATCAGCAAAACAGGCTAGTGGGCGGTCCTTGTGAAATACTTGGTCATATTATGACTGATACAAAGCAGGAAACCTTCAAGATCAATTGGACATGCAAAGCGCGGAAAAAATAAATAATTTGATCATTGGTCGAGCAGTCCCTATTGTAAAATGTGCACTTTTAAAGGTAATCAGTGGTAAGAAGGTTAGGGCCATACGGAATCGTCCAGTCGTGTGGAGGGTTCTCATAAAAAGACGTCATTCGCTGTATTTTTGTTGTGAGCTTCCAATTCGATACATCGCTTGATTGTAGCTATACAAACTTACTATGCCTTAGGAAGAAAGTTCAATTCAACAGGAGCAAATATACTTTGTTACCCACACAAAATTTCATCAGTTGGGTCAGTTGGGTCCTTAGCCCAATCCAAATTGTGATGAAAATGAGCGCATTTCGTCTAAAACGCACCATTTTATTCAATCGCAGGTGATACGTCAGTAAGAAAAACTAAAAATACTAGTCCATTTGAATTCAAAGTAGTTTTCCTATGAAAGCCGACAGCATCCAAAGTGAATGATGTTCCTTCTCTCTTCACCTGCGTTTTCCTGTTAGCTTACTCCGCAAATGTTCACTGTTGTGGTGGCAACTTCACACGCAATAAAATCAGTGAAGATGCTTGGTACATGTTTGTGAATAGGGTATCAATATTTACCCAGTCATGCCCTTCTGGTATTCTAAAGCCGGCTTTCACGTCCTTCAGATTCCTCCTATGGAAGGAGTGCTTCGAACAAGGAATAAAATTCGCAGTTATTTTTACACTATTAGTTTTTTACAAAAAAATACGGCACTGGTTGTTTTTTACTCTTAGTGATATGCTGGGATGAAAGAAACCTTAATTAACCAAGATGCTCCGTCCACACCAGGTACGATGTTGAAACGGTTACTTTGCTCCACCCAAAGAAAAGAAGACATCAAAGGACCTACCATAGGCCACGATCATAAATTGTTTCGAAAAGTCTGAAGACTCATCTGGATGTCATTTGTCTTAGGTGGATTGATGGTCCAATTCGGTATTTGGGAGATTTCAACTGCCTTCGATACAAGCTAGAAATAATGAACTTAGGTAGAACAAAGTTACTGTTTCTTAAACGTTAAGTTGTCGGAAGACGGCTGTATTAACGGCTCACTATTTGGATGCGTTCGTTTACCGCGTCATAAATTCTACACTCACGCCACTCCTCGGGCACGTTCAATGTGGCAGATCCTCCCTCCCAATAGGGTGACTGTCCTACATTTTAATTCTTATTACTCACGGTACTGTACAAAACCCTTGCTTAATCAGTCACATAAGTTCTGACCCCATCTCCAAATTTTACTGAATAGCAACTCAGGTTTTCTACAAAGCAAATGAGGAATTTTTTTGTCAACGTACACTTAAAACTCTTGAACTTCCGACCCATAGATTGTATGATTAGCCTGCGACCAAGAAACACTTGCGCTGATTTCCAGAAAATATGGCATCTAGTTTCCTGTGAACCGATCATTTAGAAATATTTGGCTTTTGAGGAATGTACGCAAATACTGTAACTTTGTCCCTTCTGAGATGCCAATAATACCGGCTGCACCAAAATTGTCTGTTTCGTGAGCGAGCGTACAGGCTTTAAAGGGATCAGCATCAGACACAAGCGGGACAGAACCCACAGAAACGGATAATTATATACGGACAGAATAAAAGTTTGCTTTTGTCTGTAAATCAGTAGACAGTTTTTGAAGTTATTGGGAAAGCAACTTGCACAAAGCAAACTAAGACCGGCCAACCAATGTGACTGTCATCTCCATCGATTATTAGGCAGGTGACTCATGCTGGTTAACAGGGGAACCCACCGAGTTCCTTTGCTAGCTCATTAAGCGACACACGTTAAAATAGATCCGAGTTACAGGTTCGATCTCCGGTTAATAATCTACCCACTGATATGCTGGTTTGCTTTTTTACCACGAAGAGTAGCGAAGAATTTATCGGCCTATTCATGGTACCGAATAAATTTTTATTTGGAACACTGATATTTCCCTTAAACATAAGGGCAATGTGCAAGAATAGAATGCATATGAAAGTGTATAATTCCTAGTAATAACGTTTATCATTTTCAGCTGGTTTGGGGCACATGTGTGCCTACTAGCCTATCATTTTATTTTTAAACGTTCTTACAATTCATTCCTCTGAACGTTAACTCAACTAAGGGGATTTTCTAGATGTTCACATGAAGAGTTCAGGTCTACATTGTACAATCGAAAAAACACGCCTGGGGACGGACTCGAACAACCGACCTCCGGAATAGGTGAAGAGAAACGAAATCTGTCACTGCTTTTCAACTAAGTTATCCAATGAAAACAAGTCTGTGGGTATTTATTTAAACAATGTGATCTACTGATTCGGTGTGGCTATATGTGGACGCGAAATGGATTCCACCAATACGGCAGACAGGGGTAACTCATGAGAAACTTATACGTACTCTTTTGAAGTTTCAGGTCAGAGTCGTTTCCAATGTGAAACGAAAACATCCTCACCTACATGGTCGTTTCTACGGTATGATGACATAATCATGCTTCGCTAAACTCAACATCATCATCAGCAACATCACGAAAGCACGACATCAGTCTTCAACACCGATGCTTCGCTGCCGAACAACCATGATTTATTTGAATTTGAATTCACTTGAATAAAACTGGACGGGGAAGGGTGATAGTGCCAGCCTACCAGTCATTCCGAGGTACATTCACCTTCAGATCCTCATTCAAGCAGTCTGGATGGAAATGGAGAGCAGAACGCCGTTGACATCGATTAGCAGCTATATCTTGTAGCGTCTCCAACCAGATGCAGAGGGATCACGCGGATGGAAGGCAAGTTGCACCGACAGAACCTAGACATTTCGTGATCACTTTCATACCCCTCTACCAGGTTGGCCACTTCACTGCTTCCGCCACTCTGAACTGGGCACGGAAATCAGCACTGTCTTCGAAAAACGACAATTCGGCATGCGCAATATATGACCTAACCAACGCAGTATCTCGTGCTGGACACATTCTTAAATAGAAGTCCGGGTTACACAACTGAACACTCCCTAAACTGATCATCGTCTTCAGTGAGCTGAACGTTATTCACCCACTATTTTGCGCAGCAAGCGCCGCATGAAGTTTGGTAATCTCATCTAACCAACGACGTCGTTACCCTGTGTTGGCGTACACGTAGGGTATGCCCTGAGACCACCCACCAACTACCACGACAAAAAGTTAATACGTTCGTATTGGAGTCATGTGATGTGTCTCAGAAGTGCATCAAAGACAGTTTAAAGATGCCTACGGTACGACTCAGAGGCAACTAGATAAAACAGATCATTGTGACCAACTACCTGGTTCACAGGGGAGGAAAACCAGCATCCAAATGTGACATTATTGGCGAAACATCCATGGTCACACAGCGATGTGTCATCTATATACATATATGTATACCGTTCATTTGACCATATGGAAACATCAAAATTTAGAAGTAGGAGGTGAGCATTCACGGGACTGTTTATCTGCTTAAACGTCTCTACCATATGTATTACTCTGTTTGTGCTCTGCGATATGGTATCAACTGCGTAGGTCATTTAAGATGCGCGCATCTTGAAAAGCATGATCTTGCTGAGATACCAACTGGGGCTGCGGGAAACCGAATTTTGATCGGAAATCGGGCAATGGCAACTGATCGGTGAACATTGAGTGCTTGACTTCAGATGGTTTAAAGGAAATGCCAGTTTGTGGCTTTAAGATCCCTAGAGAAATGTTTCGTTTCAACACCCACCTGTTGTGTAAGAGACCGACAAATGCTAGCCGGTTTCAACACACCAATGCCAGACTGTCTGTGCAGCACAATCTGCTGTCCGGTTGAGTGAAACTCCGGTACTGGAACAGTTGCGCTAGAGCACCTCTGAAGTAATCAGTAATCAGTAATTTCCATCTGGAGTGATCACCACAAAAAAACGAGGTCTATCTGTTTGTCTTCGCGTGACGACGAGAGATCATTTCAAGGGCTTCCCATGCGGGTGGCTTTATTACGAAAGTAATATGATATAATGTAATTTATGGATTGGATCAAAGCCCGACGAATCCTGTTTGCGAGGAACCTGTGAGTTTTCTGCCTATTTAGTACCACATGCTTCAGACATGTCTTTTTTCAAGGTGATATTTATACCAACAATCAGGTATCGACGTAGGTACAGCTGTAATCAGATGGTGCTTTTTTGTATGAGCCGTCCTGCAAATAAAAACTCGAAGTCCGTAAGAATGAGACTCGTTATGTTACACAGTACACCCACTTTTTCAGCATGTACGACTGGTCAAATTACACTCCTGACAAATTTTATAAAAGTTGAATTGAACTAATGGGAGGCGCGGAAATACTCGCATTTGTAAATTACACCGGGGTTAACGAGAGCCTCAGCTTAATCGCTCGTCTATAAAATTATTCAACTGAATGTGCAAAACAGAGTACTTCGCTAACTGCATACAAATTGATGGTCAGGTAGAGCGTGAGGTTGACGGAAATTCAAAGGCCACATTTATCTGATGAGCCACAACACTGTAAAACCAATAGTAGGACATGTGATAGCATTCAGCGGCCGCATGGTTAGCTTTTTGTGTCAACAAAATATACGCCGATATCTTGAATATTGTGCTAACTGAAAAATCAGATGGCAGTGCTTTCAGTTGTACAAAATAATAAACGAGCACTTTAGCTGGGTCATTCGTTAACACCACTATATTTTGCAAATGAGGTTATTTTTTCAATTTCGTAGTCCTGTTCCACACACACTCTTGGGAAGGTACTAGTTGACCTCTTCATGAACTGACTACTGGTTTACTTCAAAAAATCTGGGTAGTGAATAAGACTTGCTTACAGTGCATTATCTGTTCTAATTCTATCGGATCTCACCAGGTAACCATTGTTTCAGTAAACAATCATTTATCGAAAAATACGATCATTTGCATACCAATTTGGTTTTGACTACAGACTCAACTGAGTATCTTGTTAATGGTATTCTTCAACTGAATGTACTGCACAATAGCCGCCTCATGCCGCAGTTGGTACGATATTCGAGATATCGCAGTATATTTTCATAAAGGAAACTAGTCTCAAGATCGAAAAGATCTCAGCAACCTTGTGAGTAGTTTCCTTTGTGGAAACCATTTACCGACCTTTATATTGTGGTTAACTGGTCAAGCGAGATATTCACCTCTTCCAACCTGCTGGATTGAACCAGTTTGAACTGCGCTATTCTTTCGTCATCTTTAGTGTGTAACTGGTGACTGGATTCTGAAAACAATAAAGAATTTGTCCGCCAGCTACTCCCACTTACACAGTAATTTTGTTTTAGAAGTGACTCCGTTGGCTCCCAGGTGAATCTCTTGTTTATGATCCAGCTCAGTCTCCCATTAAAAACAAACTGGTGCGCAACTGAGAGTATCTGGCAAAGTTTGTACAATCTGGGTACAAAGAAGACAAAAGATAGACGGAAACTCGAGGACTGTGCCCACCTGATGAGCTCCAAGATGGGCAAAATCGGTCGTGGGCTGTCGAAGATTTTTCAGGAACCTTGTGAATGGGCCACTTCAACAATAATGTATTGTTTTGTATTTTTAGGCTAGAAGCTAATTTATCAGTCAAACAACGGCATTCCAAAGCTTTGATCCACTGGAAGAATGAGTGGGCAATAACTGGACTGGAAGTAGAGAATAAATAGCAAGACAGGCGGGGAAAGATTCTTTGAGCACTAAATAATTCCGGATCTTCCTGTCTAACAGGACTATGCCCATAGAATTGTGTACGACTGCCCACTCATGAAATTTAAGTTAACAGAAGGAGGTTATTACCACCAGGCATTGTAAAACGTTTTCTTGACGGGCAGATACGGTTATTATTGGAACAAATGTTTAAAATATTTACCTGGAAGCAGTTTTATATTTTAAGGTATCCATAAAATAGGGAAATTTTATGTCAATCAGTCAGGCTTAACTGGCTGAAATGATATGTCAATGCGAGCAAGGCCCTAGTCCGCTATTAAGATTATTATGACACTACTGGTCGAATGGCGGTCCTCTCACCAGCCCCGACAGCACTGTCGGATAATCCTGAAACGTCTTTGTAGTACCACGCTAACACGCTGAAAACGAGACAACCAAATGAATCAGGCGGTCAGGTGGGCTTTAGACGCCCTCGTCTAGGTTGAGACAGTTGATACTCTATTAGAAAACTTTCAAACACACCAAACAGTGTGCAACACTGAGGCATTTTGAAATTCCGGATAAGGCTACCACTAAGCAGTGTTCTCACAGATGCAGTTTTGGAGCACAAGATCAGTAGTTCCAAAGCTCAACGGACAGGGATGCCACGACAGCGTTCAGTTGAAAGCGATAACAGTTATCCAATTTAGCCAAACGTGAACTCCGACGCCGCCACGGTAGACGTTTAGTATTTTCGTTCATTTCGCGCCTACTTACAAATTTGAAAAGATTACGAAGTGAAATAAGCTATGACCGCGTTATACCGTACACCTCAGGAGAAAATCCTATAGCCGCCTTATTTGAAGGCATAGTAACAGAAATCATAATCTGATAACTCTAGCACCTTTGCTTAATGAAATGGATTGCGACTATCGTGAAGTTACAGATGGACAAATGTTTGGGAACAATGGCCAAAAATGGTCGAGACAAACTGTGGTTAACCCACATTTCAGTCTCATACTGTTTATTCGCTGATCTGGATTACACCAGCTTGAATTTGGATTGTACAAATCAAAGCTAGCAAAGACCAGAGCTCAAAAGGATGCGTTATCCTGTCTATCTATGTATAGTTGATTAAGTTGACAGTAGTTCAACTTTGTTATTTCTACGGGCCGCAAGACAGCTCATGAGGATGCAAAGACGGTCACGCCTAAGTATACCATCAAATGCTAGAACATGCGAATTGGTACCATAAAAATGCAATGCGGTCTGTTGCGAAAACGGACGGGAGGAATTTCATGTTATCCCGCTTTTCTACTAGTCATAGGTTGTTTATGCTCGGTGCTTTGTAGATCGGATGGGAGCATTGGTTCCAGTTAGCCATGAGGTTCTTGTAAAAACCCGTAAGGTCCGTTTTCTATCTCTGTTACGGAAGCCCATTCCTTCCCCTCAGGCGATTTTTGCGAACAAGACAGAATAGTCATCCTCCGATATGACAACTGGACCGCAACATATCTTTGGACGGCATTCTAGTTCCTCTGTATGGTACGGCAGCTAGAGAATCGGGATCTCCAAGACAGTACCCTCCCGCTCCTGGATATTTGAGCCAGATAGCCTCCTGAAATCACGCAGTCATGGATAAATTATTGTCCACTCTGTCATCGGAAGGTTGCGTTGTTTGTTGGCATGGCATAAGGAAAACATCAAGGTCCTTTATCTATCCACGATCAACGGGACTAGCCGGAATAATATTGGACGGACGGTTGGAAGCACATTAACTGATCCGTTTTGGTGATTACCAATAGGATGGTAAGTTTCGGTTACACATCGATATAAGCTTTAAACTAGCTGTTTGTTTCAGTTATCTCCAAAGAGTTTTCAGGTCACTACTCTTGTCGGATATGTGAAGTAGTGGATGCAGAAGAACTACAGTCATCCTCAAAAGAAAATTTTCTTTTCGTTGATTACCCATTGTGTTTTTTACACATAGGGACAACCACACGTGATCTCATCCAGGCCTGTTTTACCCATTTTATGGCTACATCAATCGAAGTGAGCAAAAACGCCTAGATAACTGACGAAAAGTCATGGTATCACTCACGATGATTCAGCACTTAACGGATTTCTAATCCTGTTCAGCAAGCAGGACCCGGCATTAAATGAGCAGCTAGGAAACTGAACCAAAAGGGACAAAACACGCACGGGCATCCTTTACTGATAGCTTATATCACTGATGTCCAAACAGCCTTGGAGTCCCTGGTGGTTTTGATCTATTTACAATGATTTTTAAGATCAGACCTGGTTATGCAAACAAAAAACAGTTCGGTATTCGAACTGCCTTTACTTAGCCGCCTCTAGTCCTTGATATGAGTGAGGCTGACTTATCCCACTGTGGGGAAATGTCACAATGAAGAAGTTTCTCTGGTGTCCGCTCACAGTATCAACCATATTCAAGCTTAATGCGTGCCTGATTTAACATCAGATTTTACTGTTTTATTTTAGAAGGTAAGTGTGTGAAGCTATTGGGTAGTAGTGCTATGACTGCTTCAAATTAGCAGTCATTTATTAACCTTCCATTCATGATTAATGATACACGTCCGATATTTTTAAGCCACTTATCTGCCACATCCCACAACACATTCAGTGTAATTTAAATTAGGATGGCATTAACCAATCGAACGATGATCTTGAAACAGGTTGACTCTCAGGAACACAAGCAAGTGCATTTACCAAAGTTCGCCTTTAGATGGGTGCATCAGGCGGCCCACTTGGCATTCATCAAAGAGGGTAGCAGACAATCTGCTGGCGTGCTGATCAGAAGGAGAGTAAGGAAAGGCCACAGGCGCCGTTCCTGAGGATTTAACTACCCCTAATCACCGTGCCAAATCGGTCCCCTGGGCTTTACATCAAGTACAGACACACTCACATAACAGAAAGTAAGGAAGACTGATGCCACCGCGATTCGCATTCATACTACCTATCTGTGTGAGTATTAATTATTTCTCTGAAGTATTGTGTTACTCCTATCCAAACACAACAATTCAGGCTTAATGGCCGGTGAATTGAATTGAACCAAGCAAATTTTTGTGTTTGCATAGCTTTGTCCAGCTGACCTAACAGAGACTGGACTGTGTCATTGGCATATTGTGCGTACGTTCTTAGAAATAACCGCGCACTTGTCTTACAGTTCCTTTTGAGACATCCCCCCAGCTTTCAGAAGAGACCGAACTTGGAATCACTCAGCGGCGAACTGATCTTCAACGACAGATAGGCTGCGGCCCTAAAAGATATTCTTTTTAGTTTGTCATCCGGAAGGCATCTAGTTGCGACAAGGTTTAACCCCAATAATGTATGACATTTTCCTGCGAACTGCACACAAGTGCCACCAGGTCACAAAAAGTAATTACTTCTCTATGGAGACCATTGTCCAAAATACGTCAACACTCAGTAAAGGTCGTTTGGGACCTCGATTAGATTTTGAAACAAATAGAGGGACAGCATTGGCTGTACTCCATTGAAGGCCGATTTTTTACATTATTGCTCCACGGCTTAAGTAAAAATCGTCCAGGTCAGCTGTTCCCTTGTAAATCCGGTTACATTGTCCCAAAGAATGTGTACAAACCGGTGGTTTTTTAAATTGGAATGATCTGGCTATCAATATGAATATATATTCTATTTTCCTGTATAGTCTACCATAGTCAAACTCTCCGACGATGGGAAAGTGTGTATGTTTATTTACATCACAACTACTTACCACAACTACTTACTACCACAAATCACGTCACAGACT
Source organism: Opisthorchis felineus (assembly GCA_004794785.1). Taxonomy (NCBI): domain Eukaryota; kingdom Metazoa; phylum Platyhelminthes; class Trematoda; order Opisthorchiida; family Opisthorchiidae; genus Opisthorchis; species Opisthorchis felineus. Next base: position 1,013,021 of record SJOL01007418.1, on the reverse strand, counting down.
GAGCACCAGCGTCATCAGTTTTCAAGCAGGTAAGTTGATTAGCTTATTCTCAACAAACTGTTGAGTAAGGCTGACTACATACACTGATTCCATCTATATCCGTTGGCATAACATCAATCGCTCGACCTTGCTTTGCAGCATTCAAGTGGTGGTGTGTCAAATTCTACCAGCAAGCAGGTTTCACAAATTTGCATCCCAGTGTACGTCATCTTACGGAGAGCTAGACGGACCAGTCACATCGCGCAGGCATAAACAAGTTCAACCGTTACCACTGCGGGTGCAGTGGTAACACGCTCGCCCTGCACGTTCGACACCTGTGGTTCACATACCCAGGAAGGCAAGGCAATGCACTGTAGATGACCTCTGACGACAGCAAAACTGGAGTCCAGCGGGTGCGGATAGGAGCAATGCATGAACTGCGGTGATAGCAACACGTTACGGGGCAACAAAACGATCAGTCATAAATTGATTGACTTCGGTTAAAAGTCTACAAATCAACTACCGGGACGCTTATATCCATCTATTTATTCATTGATCCTTTCATTTATTTATTTATCCATTTATATACTTGTTTGATTGTTTATCTACTTATTCACTCATTCATGTATTCAATCACCTGTTCCTTCATTCATTTCTTCATTCGTTCAGTCATTTATCTATTTACTTATTCATTCATCTGTTCATGAACTGATTGAATGACTGACAGACTGAATGACTGATTGATTGATTAGTTGATTGATTGATTGATTAGCTCACCCGTCCATTATTAAGTGATCAATTGCTTCACATATCCATTCAATATAAAAAACAGCAGGGAGAATCCATGTCAATCCCTTCAACTCAGGTTGTACGAGTAAACCTGAAAGCAACCGGAGGTCTTCCGGTTGACAAGGTCATTTCGTTTTATCAACATCGAGGAAAGCAGTTGGAGCACTTCAGACAGTGCAGTGTCAGTCGGCTGACACTAGCAATCAAAGGTTCATTCAGGAACGAAACCACTCACAGTCAGGTGCATTCGAGCAACCAAAACAGGATTCAGAACGGTAGCCACCGTGACTTTACGCTGATAAAAAGCCAGCACATTAATAAAACTAGGGCTCCCTGAAACAGACCGAAGCTTTTTTTGCTGATACGCAGGATCATGAAATTGTTTCTTCTCTACAGTAGGGACTAACCTGAGCGGGTTCTCCAACATTGAGAGGATGGGAATTCAAACGAGAATAAGGTGAATACAAATCCAAATGTTCTAGAACGAAATTTTGTCCTCTTGGTCTATGTGTAATGAAACTTAGGAGAGTGAATCATGCCCTCTAACTCCTGAAGTGTTGTTCTTTCATCTCTTTAGATGGTTTTAGATAGTTTTAGTTTAGTTTTAGTCGAGATAGTTTTTGTCCTGTTTGACCAGCAGAACATTTGTGACAGTTCGTGCAGTTAATTCGGTAAACAATATCGCTTATGGCATTCTGGTCGATCTTCTCTATAGAATATTTCGAAACAGTGTCTAGCCACTAAATTTCATCTTAAGAAGCATGAGGCAAGCATCCCGATAGGAACGACAGCAAAACCAACACGAGGAGACAAGCAAACTGATCCTTCTACCGCATATTAAGAAAGTTATCGAACTCACGACAAGGCCACTACAACCAAAAATATCTTGGTAGCCCACAGAACAGCGGCTAAATTGAGGAAGTTGACTTCAATGTCGAAGGAGCAAATCGACCATAGTACCAGATCGACAGATCAAAGGTTCCATGGAATGATTCTTTCAAACGTCGGCCAATCAGGGAACTAACCAACCATCCAATTCACGTGACCTATCATCTAAACGACCGATCAGAAACAGAGGCTACTCCTACGTCAACATGACATGTATAAGCATTCGCACAGTTCCCTACACACTGACGCGCTATGACTACTGCGCACTGATGTCGTCACCTTGGATGGTGACGGAACACGTGCAACCAATCTGGCCAGCTCTTCAAAAAGAGCACAACATGAGCTACCAACATTCCCCTCGGTCGCAAAAATAGTTGATAAGTTAATCAGCTCGTATGGAACAGAGAAGCAGCACTATGCACCCTGGCGGCTGCCTAATACAGCTCAATGTAAAACTGAAAAAGAACCTGCCAACTGCAGTAAAACCTTCAGCTAGGTTTTCTCAGGGAGTTACTAATTCCACAGTGAAATCAAAAATGCTTTCACGCAAAAGCCAATTTTGTATTAATCAATTACATCGGTAAAAATGTTCCTTTTGTGAAATATGATGCACTTCAGCAGACACAGGCTGTATTGTTAACATGCAAGACCTGAAATAGAAGGTGGGGTGAAGATTACTTGATAGGGTGCAGTGAGAAAATCAGTTTATTGGCAACGGAGTTATTAACTGAGGACTATTTGCCGCCAGACTGGATGGCCGTACGTGTAACACCTCGGTACTAAACCTACAACGGTCCTTGGTTTCTCGATAAAACTATACGGCGCATTTGATTGTGTTTGACTCCAAATACCATCAGAGCACAAGTTATTCTGAATTCACCAGAATTTATACCTCTTTCTTCAAAGCCTACTTTTCGGTTGATTAAGAAGCTGGATAGCCTATCTTCACATTATTTTGGGTCTCACTCATTCGTATAGCTTAAAAACGCACCTATTGTGAAATAGCACATATTCGACCATTCTCGAATACAGCTAAGTACAAATGGATTTGAGCTCTAAAATTAACCGCGAGTGATCATACAAGCTTATAAAATCTTTGACAATTATCCTAAGAATCAGCCTAACTAGTAAGTGTTCTGACGGGATTTTAGAAACGCAACGCCGAATTTACACTGGCGTATTTCGTAACACACGTTTTTCTCAACTTTCTGTGATCAAACTCTTGCGTGGGCAGAGCATTCGTGCTCACTCACCAGGTTATACTTTGCCTTTAGCAAGCTTTTTCCATTTGTTTTCCCAAAATACCAAGGCAACGTGTCTCGGGAGCCATTGTACAGCCACCTGTCACGATCGCTGCAAAAAAGTAAATTTATCTATAAGGACGAGACAACGGTCGACACAGTCAGACTTCGCTTTCCTCAATACCTGTAACGCCCTTCCCCGGGCGCCACTTTTGCGTTCTTGTTTTTTAACCGACATTTTGTTTAGCTTGAATCTCAAAGACAGGATGTCAGCCATCACTTAGAACACGGCCGTAGCTGCTGCTGTCGTACCGCTGCTGCAGAATATTTTGGGCGCACGACACAACAACTCGGTAATTAAATACTTGAGGACCTCCGTTGCGGGAATCCCACCAGACCCGGTGCGTCGGTCAAAAGCTCGACTGTGTCGCACATTACTGACGCCGGTCACGTGATCAACCTATGCGATTCCCTTCACCTTGTCCACAAAGTACCTAATAGACCGTCAGTATCGGTTCGATGGTGTTGTTTGACTACAACCAAAGCGGTCGCAATGTTATCCTGAGCTTCGATACCGTACCGTCGAAAGTGAGTTGCCTCAGTCAAATGACATTTATCGTTGGATCCAGTCATCTAACTTATTTTCAGACCAATTTGCACCATCCGTTTAGAAAAGACTTGCGTTGCGGCGCTGACAACCGACTTTATGGGTCTCAGCCTTTCTAATATAATAACCAATCTTAGCTTTTCAGTTTACACTCTGCCCTGATTTTAACTATTAGATATGTACTGAACTGAAGACGAGATCCAAGAACACTAATGTTCATCACTATGTGTTCTTGTTGAAGTAGTAAACGCCTCAACTGTCGGAGTCACTGTTGACCTACGGCATCCTTCAGTGTAGCTGCGCATCGGTATTGATGACTGTCACCAGAAAAGCGTGAGGCCAGTCAAGCATTGACGGTCAAACACGGTGAATAGCTATCTATCCTCCACACGACAGAGCAGGCTTTACGGCTGCACAGAATTATTGAACGAAAGGGTGCGCTAAAAACTCTCCTTGAATGAAAGGCTAAACCAACGAGGTCGATGGAGCTTCTTTAAAGCTACTCTGGTTTTAGAGGTACGCGGGGCAACTCGGTAGTATTAAGATAAACTTTAGCCTAATAGTTCTTACAACAGTGAGAGATAAAGATGGGAATTTATTGATTGGAAACAAAGCCCCTCTAGTTTCGAATTCAAAACCATCGTTCTGCTAAGTTAACCAGGTTGAATGGGTTTTAGGAAGCTTGAAATTCATCCATCTGTTAGCCTGTACCCCACAACTGGTGACGTTCAAGGTTGTTGTCCGCCATTAAAAACTAATAGGTTTCTCTGTACATTTATAGGAGATAAAGATGTCACCCGTCTTGGTGGGTTGTGAACGTTCTTAAAATGACGAACTCATGGGTCACCAAGAGAGCTGAGAGGAAATCCTAAGCAGCGTGTGTGGAGAATGCTCAGTGGCTGGACAGTTGCTCCCATCCAGACCGTCTCTTATAGGGGGTATTGTACTTTGCACCAACTCGATCCATACTATTCACAGAAAAGTTGCATATGGGACTCTGAATCAACGGCTTGCACGTGAAAGTGGGTTTCCTGTTTGAACAAGGTTTGGACCGATTGACGGTTGTCAGCCCTGTTTCACCTTCTCTCTGGAGGCCTCGTTTAACTCTGACCCTAGTTGACATAACAACGGCGTAGTTGTGATTCTGACAGTAAGATGTGCGTTAAACTTCATTGTGTCGGGTCTTATAGGAACATCAGAATAGTAATGTTGAGGTTTGCTAGATGGCCTTAGGAAGAAGGAACTTTCCCACGATAGATGAATTACTCACGCTTCATAGGTTACACTGGTTAGGAAATGCACTCCGCATACCAAGAGATCTCCTGTCTGGTAGAGCTCTTTTCGCCTAGCCCTGTGCTGAGTGGAAGCGAACAAGAGGTGGACAGTGTATCACCTGGTAACGAGTATGAAAACACCAAACTGTAAAGTGAGTCGGGTCAACAAATGCCGCCTGCTTGGATGGGGACTCCGGGGACTCAACTCACCAGTGCTTGACGACACTGACAGAAGTGACCCAGTCGTGTAGTCAGTGGCGCTCGTGCTTCACAGCCATCGTCTTCAATGCATAGCTACCCAGTTCCCGAACTAATTGAACATGCCATCGCGTCCAACGCTTAGATGTATGTCCCACACTCTCCCACTTTCCGGTGATCGAGACTGCAGCAGCTAGAACCAATGTACCCATAGTACACAGCTTGAAGCCAATAAGTTGAATTGATTTACTGGAACTTCACTGTAGCTTCAAAGTTCTTCTTAGTTCCCTCCAGTTTTTTTGGTTATTGAAACTCCTTAAGTTCGATCAAGTTCGTTTTCCTCGAACGCAGTGGCTCACAATGGATCGATACATCATTCGCAAGAGGAATTCATCAACTTGTTTGCTCTGCGCAACCAAGGTACTGTTTTACATTAAAATTTGAAGTCAAGAAAAGACCCTCCGTGTTCACTGACATGCGGACATATAGGAGTTTTGTTCAGGCGGACATCTAGGAAGACACCAACTCACCTCATTATTTTTTGTTACGACAGACAGACATCAATCTTTATCTCTCTCTTTTCATTCAGCTAAATTACGTGGAGTACTCTGTTGCTATACTGTCCCTTCGATGCTCCTGTGTATGCGTTGATTTATGTAGGAGTCACCCGAATGAAATGTTTTCCGCATGCACCTAAGCCCCTGTGTCAAGCAGGCATAAATAGTACGCTCAGAAGTACATGTTACAAGCTGGTGCTTTGGCAGGTGCATCAGGGCCTTTGCTCAGCATAAAACAGTTGAACTGAACTAACAAAGGCAAATGAGAAGCGCCTAACCGTGCACAGAATGACTACAGCTTCGGGAGAGAAGAGACTTACAGATGTGGGACAATGTGTACTGGTGTCAACGGATTCTGGTGTGTCCCCAATCTAAGACTCATATCTGCGCTACATAATCTCAGTTTGATTCGCGATTGCTGTTTGTCAGCAGCAACTTGTTTCAAGGCAAAAAAGAGTGGATTGAGTAAAATACAACCAATTTTTAATTCTTATTTACTTATTTAATGTATCTGGAGTGAAACGAGCGCTATTATGTTGAAATACAATGACTAATGTTAGCTACAAAACAGCTACGATAAGATGATAAAACCAATACACCAAACACAAAGAACCATTAATTCTTTCTGTGCAAATTAGGGCCATTTGGAAGTTTATCTGTATCAAGCGTTTAAAGTGAACTTCAGTTGAGCCCTATTAAAATTCGTGATTCACGAATGCACAACGCCCTACCCCAAGCTGTGAGTACCTCCAGAGTTCGATCAATACTCATAAATGCCACTGAGTGTTTGCATCGGTTTCGCATGACAACGTGTTTTTAATTCCTCAAAGCCCTTTATAAGAACAGAACACTATCACATTCAAACGCACGAAATCACCGTGAAATGTCCTGAAAAGTTTCGAGACTTAGCATTTCGTCTCTTTTTCACCTCTCTTCTAGAGGAATCAGCTGACTGAAATGAATTTACCTTTCTTCCGATGAAAATATTGATCCCTTCCTTTTTGAGAAAATTCCTCGCAACCTCTTGACCAGAGATTAAATTTTAACAGTTGTTCCTCATGTTCGTAATTCAATAGTTACTGTTCTCGGAACTGTGTGAAAATGTTGTTAGACTAACGTTGTAGAGACTCAGTTTGAATACCAGGAGGGAGTACCAATTTCATTTCAAGATGCCCAAGTTCGAATCTAGTTGTCTTCAGTTCCCTAGTAAGACGTATATACCCAGGATGTCTCTTGGTTCAGATTTATTTATAGTCTTTTTTATCTCAATGTCATGTGCACCTTTTAGAATAACACACCTTTCATCAAGTAAACATTTGCGCTCTTCTTTGGACGTTTCATTCTTCAGCTTTTTAGATCCAAGTGTCTAATGACTACACTTGTTTACATCACTTCTTGACTGTGTTACAAAGTAAGTGTACAAAATGTCTTCCCTCAGAGTATGCATCTTCACTGCGATTTCAGATGGCCGGTAGAGACATGGCGCAATAAATCTGCTTAACTGATATGTTATCCTATTTATGACAGAAGGTAGAGGAAGAGTTATTACACGGTTTGGAATGTTTGAGAACGTGGGGCGAAATGTACTGCGTAGTGTTCGCATTTCGCATCTCCAAAAAGGCAGTAATTCATCAGTAATTAGGTAATTCCTCAAGTTTTCTCAACCATCTACAGCGTTTACACAGTCATGTAAGTTAGCGAACCGCTCTGCCTATTTGAAACTTGAATTGAGTGTTTCGCAGAGTGCGGTACTTAGATGCCAAATGTTTTGAACATTTGTACCAAAGTTACATATATGATTTTCCGGATGGCCAGATTTGTGTACCTCTTGCAACATGTCCTTCGAATGGATGTCACAGTCATTCCAGGTGGTGTCTGGACGCATCAAAATAACCGTGTGATGAGTGGATAGTGGCGATATTCTCTCTTACCTGATTATGGCATGATAACGGACTCAACAACCCCAGCTACAAGCGAAATATACGGCAAAGTGAATGAACAGTTCGTAATGAAACCTTCTACCGCCATACAAAAGCTACCTATGACCTTCTTGAAGGTGATTTTTGTAGACAAGAACGCCGGCTGGCTGACCAAATAAGGGGAAAACATTCAGTTACCAGTATCACCAACACATGTCTCGTTTAAAGTTAATGACGCATAAATGCTTACTTCACACAATTGACATTTTAAACTGAAGGATTTTCGATCTCAACGGACTGCTCAACATATCCAGGACGGTTTCGTTAGCGGAGGTATCATACACAACATTAAGGTTGGTTTCCATGTCGTACTGTGATAGTGGCATACCATCAGGAGAGGCAAGTTGCAGAGTAAAGTTTTTACCCTGGAAACAAAAAAGAAAAGAGGAACCAAGAGTTCATAGCCTGTTTAACGTGACGTACGAACGGTTTTAACCAGAATTCGATGAGTATCTCAGTCTGTTTTGTCCTACAAAGTGGCTAAAAAGTGGAAAATTTACCCCTTGTTACTTAGTGTTTCGGATTGTTCTCTCGTACACCTCAACTTAAATTATATTAGACTACTACCACCCGACCAGTTCGGGATGTTTATTGCGCAACCGTTTGATTACTATGGTAGGACAGAAAAAAATAATCGACGACCTACTGTTTAAACCCATCAAATAGGCGTAGTCATAGAAAGTATTTCAATCGTTTTATCCAATTTAAACCTGATTTGCATCTATAAATCGGCCTCATATGGACAACAGGCTGGACCAAGCCTCGAATCTCTCACCTCAGTTGAATGTGCACTACTTGGGATTCTCCTGCGTTTTTGTTGGGCCTCAACTCACTTGCTTGTGATTAAAACCCTTTTTGTCGATAAATGAATATCGGGACATGAATGAGCTCCAAGCACATTTACCTTGTTCTTAAAAAACAAATTTTAGGAGGGCCTATCACCAATATGGCAGTAATTTCCAAACGAAAGTTAACGTGGCCACTGACAACAAGCGAGGTGAAAAGCTGTCGGCACGAATGTCCCCATGCCTGCTGGCAGATCGTCAGAAGTTCATGTCTCATACAAAAATTATTGCCATCAACGTCACAAGTACAGATTTCAGCTGACTCTGTAAATTGCTGTCTTTAGTATCAGAATCACGTTTCACGATGCGTGAGTCGATAGGGGGTGCATGAACGAAGTGTCGCACAAAGCAAAAAATAGGCGCAGGGGGGGGTTGGGAGGTGTATATGAGATAGAAACATTGTTCAGTTTTCCTTATAGTGGCTGTTGCGCCCTCACTTTGGTTTGATCGACAGCACATGCTATTTGAGCGCACATCCTAGGCATTAGCTGAAATACCGCTTTTCTCGAAGAGGCTATGTCTTCGCAATCACTGGTTTTGAAAAACGTGGTCGTAGCATTTTCCCTAACAGCGTTGACGGACGTCAACACCCGCAGTGGATTCATCAAAAAATAGAACCAATTGCCTTCATCACGGGGGACGGATAGCAAAGAACCTATGTAACATCAGTTTTTGGTCGAATAGGTCCCACGTTAATCTCGTTCGATACAACACTTTTAATCAATGAAGGAAAGTAGAATTTAGAAGGCCTTCAGTCTGCCCACTGGCTGATTAAATTCCAATTTGGCAACCGACCGTTTCTATATGCCCCATGTTTTCCAGTCAACTCACGCCAAGTGGATTAAAGGTTCTCCAAAACCACACTTATCAAAGCATGTCTTTACTTTACATCTTGTGCTCACTGGGATCAAGCCGATTACTGTCGTCAGTATCTCTCTCGATAGAATCGTGCATACTCGTACCCTGTGTCTTTCCTAAATAAATCTCATGTTGTGCCGACCGCCGTTGTGGTTAGAGTTTGCTTTGGCTAAATCATGCGCCCAACAACATCAAGTCCAATTGTTTTAAACTATGAACCATTTGAAGAGTGGTAGTTTGTCAGGAATCAAATCGTGATGACAATTTTATGTCATTCTGTGCACACGTGGGTGTCCTAAATTATATTTTAATGGTGGCTTCCGTCATCTGGATGAGACACTTTGGAGGCATATCCTCAAGGAGCAGTTTGCAACGGCCTTGCATCCTTACCGCTAAAATTATCCTTCTTCACGAAGAAATTTTCTATTGTCCAGTTTCTTGCAAACTGAGTGATGAGAGACCTGGTTCTCAACTCGATATGGCATACGGAAAATTTATTTGATACTGTGCGATTAGATTGTTAACATCATTGAGGTACCCCTCGTAATTGACAGACTTTTACCCTTATTGCGAATGCCGCTCTGATGAAACCATTTTGCTCTGTTCATAGGGGCTTTCTCGTACTTCTGGAGCACTGCATTGAATGGAGCAGAAGTGACCAACAAAACACGTAGAAATCGCATCATTAGGGATACAAATGGGATAAATCAAGCAGCAAACTTCATATCAATTACTCTCCAGTGGACGAAAACATTTTCGCAAGCTGTGGACGAATCGAAAAGACAGCCACTGCACTGGTTGCTCCCGAAGGTTGGAAATATGGACCTACATTGAGACGTCATTAAAGAATGAATAAATTCGAGCCATCTAAAATGGGCTGTCTATGTGCATTAGGAAATTTGATTGCTCGATCATGTTTACCGGCTGTTTGATGTCGTTTTCGAACTCCAAATTATAATGGGACTGAAATTATAACTGTTTGGATCCACTTTTTACGGGTCAAAGCCAAACAGTAAAACTTAGTTCGAAAGGCTTTCTTCTTTGGTGCTTCATAAATATATTGGACGATTTCACCCCGAAATCCAGTGTACCCTCTGTTAATATCCGTTTAAAAAAAACAAAACAAAAAAATAAAAACAAAGCATAGAGAGTAAGAACACCATAAACAAGTTATTCAGCTGGATTCCAGGTGAGCCTCCTGTCAAAACCAAATTTGTATGCAGATGATTATATGAGCCAAAGCATAGAGAGCTTTTTGGTACTAAAGATGATCAGAACCTGAAAGCCATACCATTCTATATGTCTCAAACACACTGGCCCGCCTTCTTCGACGTCTTTATCGGGTTCGACACTGTTTCCGACAAAATCGCGCAACTTTCCTGCACCACATCGATTTATTTCTATGGCGTTTCTGTTGTACGAATGAAAATCCATAGCACAAACAATGAAGGTTATCAAAACAAGTTTATCTTGTTGATTTAAAATCACAAGCTGTGACTTTGAGAAGAAAACATCAAAGTTCCGACCTAACTAACCCGCAAAATTTCCAGTTCAAAATGTAAGTTTCGGCGTTGCGAATTGTAGATTCTCCAGCGGCAAAGGAGCTCGTTGGCTCGGTTGATTGTCCACTGGTGCCAGATTTGCAAATAGTCGATTTGTTCTGGGAGGCTTATTCCACAAGGAGAGGCCAGGATGTACACATACGGGATATCTGTGCACATTGGCGAGCAGTGAAAATGAATCATTGGAGGAACATGAGTAAATCCTTGATCAAGATAAATGCGGCTTATAGAATGTTTAATTATGGGCTATATATATGGTGGGTGGTAGGCAGTCTTCGCTTCGTCCAATTGAGTATCACCGTCCAAACTTATCGGATTCTTAAGGGTTTCACCATTTATTGCACCTAGTTTTGGTTCCCGGGTTGTCCGTTTGTTTTATTGTTTTTTTTGTGAAATGTAGTTTATTTCATTGTATTGCACAGTATTGCAGCTTATTGTGTTCCAGTCTACTGTATTATATCTGATTGCACTTATAATCATAAATTCCAAGCAAACAAATGACCCACTTTAACACCATATCAAGACTACAATGGCGCCAGAGATGACCCTCGGTGACCAGCGACGTACAGACCAAGCTGAATAATGAATGGCGTTAACTAGCCGCATGTGTGCCTTGGGTGTGTCCCATCAGAACACCTTTGGAATGCACTGTAGCCCAAACCCTTTCAATTGTAGTCACTTGATTTGACAAATATATGTAACCAATTGGGCAAGCTTATTAAGTTAGAACTGTCTCTCTTTTCCAACCCTGGTCTTGTTCCTTCTGGTTTACCGCGGGTACAGAACGTTCAGCCGGATATATATGCAGCTCAGCGCCAAGTGCATGTGGCATTACTTATTGTACGTGAGGTCCCTTAGCGTAGTTCAGTGTGATAGGACAATCGGGAAGTGGGGACCAGCCGACCATAAATGAACTGATGAGTTCCGAATCTGATAAACTGGATGGTAATGGTTGTAATACTGGACACCTACGCATAGTGGTGGTGGTCTGCGCTTAGTCGACTGTAGTGATGCGCGTACGCGACGTAAATCCGAGGGAATGCGATCCTCGGCTGTATGTGCATAGGCTTATTGCAAGCCAAGATATGGTGGCATAGCAATGAGCACCGGCATCAGCTGCCTATCTATTATCGAGTTGCTGTCAATTCCTTCAGGTCTCAGCCTAATACCGTATCCCCCCAGTATAGCATCACGCAAGTGCTACTGGGAACCGCCCACCAGCGCACGGTCATTGTGGTAATGGGTGACTTAGTTGTATTCCATTGACCCTCCGGTTGTTGTTATTCTTAACATGACAATATCAAGCGGGTGGGCTTTAGAAAATGGAACAAATTCACCTGAGTTTCAGGTGGTCACGCTGGTGATTCAAACGAGGCACTAATAAGACACGGCCGTCTGCATGTTGCGCAGGTCCATATGGCCAAGGATATATTGAAGACATCAAGCCACTTCTGAATGGCTCGCTTGTTTCCAACATTACTACACTCCACGCCTCAGAGGTTCTCGCGCATGCTCGAATAGTTGCTGTTTATGCCGTTGTGATGAGTTCTAGGCCATCCATGACTTAAAGTGGTTACAATCTGTCAAACTTTCTTGAACTCTTCATAAGGCGGAATTTCGGATGTTTCCGATTCTGACCTCTATTCCTTAGCTAACCGTTTAGTGGCTGCTTCTTGATGCGAAGTCAACCATTCATTTTAAGTGACCTAAGCAGCGGAGCCTGTTTCGCCTCAGGCAGTTCAACTCTGACCTTACGAGTAGTGTATTACTTCGATACAACGTACGGCGATACTGGCGTTCAACACCAACTGAAACATGAGGCCATCTGATGCAGCACATTTAGTTGAAGAAGAACATCATGAACTAGAGATTCAGTGGGGTCTCCCATGAAAACTAAATTGGTGTGCAAGTGAGTGTATTCCGTCTAGTGGTGCTTGTTCTTCAAAGGACTCCAGTGTTCGGAATTTGGTTAGCCAGTTTGATCCGAAGGATTTCGTACACACAATGCAAGTCAAATCGGTCAAGGACCGGAGAATTTCGTCTGCGGAGCGTTCAGGTTTCGCTGTGTTACAGCAGTAAAGGCAACACCACCGAAATACTGCAATATGATGTCTACGCTCAAGTGTTGCAGGTGCACTTCTCAAGGTTACCAAATGCCATGCTTGACTTCGCAATTCTTGCATTTATTTCGTTGTCAACTGTCTGGTCTGTGGATAATGTACCCCTAGGGTTGAGTCCAGTTCAGTTTTTCATCTCACAAACCGCGCACCAGGGTGCAGCTCCCCGCTGCTACATCCTTGTTTACTGGGGATAAAGAAAATGAGGAAATGATAGCCACGCTTTGGAGACGACAGAACAGTCAAATGCTTCTGATTGTCCGGTATGTCAATGAATAAGAGCTGTGCAGTGAAGATCGCCTTAGACTGCATGACACAGTCGTATCTGTCAGGGCCACTAACCATTGATTTATCTCATCTCCGCGGTCTTTCTCCATGGAGGCAAAAGTTAGCAACGCGACTGAGTTGGCCGGCGAGGGCTCTCATGCTTCTTTGTCAAATCATGGACTGATCGCCTCTCTGTCTCCTCAGGCCGATACAAGTCTGGTCGAAAGAAGCTCTACAAGGAGCAGCATGTGGGTTGTGACCAGCTGATCTATTGAATAAGAGTGAACTTCTTCAAAAACTATCTGACGTACCTCAGAGGTACTGATCTGATGTTCCCACCAGTCCAGCTCAAAGCTTTGGAGGCTCCGATCGTCAAGCGTAGAGTCCTCGAAGATTCTTCGCATACAGTGGCCATGCATCTGATCCAGGAAGTAAGGCAGATCGGACCGCGGCATTGCGCACTCTACCCTTGACAGTAAAGCTAACCTCACGTCGGCACACAAATGTCGGAGGTTGGTAAACAATGCCCCAGCCTTTTCAATTCGAAAAGTGATTTTGTCTTCCACCAGAATGCCGGGACCTCCGCAGCGTTCCAGATAGGCGAACTTATCTACCACGCCGGCTAGTTCACCTGCAAGAATGAGGTTTGGGTTTGGTCCCATCCGGTCTTGCAGCAGCACTTTACACTTTACAGGTGTAAAGCTCATACCGAACTATCCAGCAGAGTTATTTAGGTTATTTAAAATAGTCTTTATTTCCAAAGTGGCTGAATTAAGGACAGCAATACCATCGGCGTACTCAATGTCTGTGAGCAAACGCTCCGGGAAATACGGTTAGGTACTTTAAGTTAAATGAAGCAGAAGAACTTGGGCGCAGAAGTGTGGGTAGATGTCAGTAAATGAAGAGCTTCAGGGGCGAATTATACATCTTGGTCACTCAGATCAAAGAAAGGGGTTTGGTTGGGGCACCACACCTGGAGCCTCTGGCTTAAAAGTATGACCCACAAGGCATTAGAACGATGTAGGGTTTAGTTCAGAGACTCTGCTTTTAGCGTCGGACTCAAAAGTAATGACAGGGAGGCAGCAGCTGTTAGGGCTTTCTTTGAGGTAATTTGTCCAGAGCTAATAGCTCAGTAATCCGACCAACTTGACTGCCGGGGATGGCTTGGCCAGAGGACGCAGGGAGTGAGGCATTGCCCTGTGATTCTCAATGTGGCTACGCACAGCAGGTGCCTTTTAAGCAACACCAAACTCTTGGGTTTTAAACATTTTTTGACCGGATTGAATAATGCACCGGCGGTGACGGCCAACTTTTGGGCAATCGTAGTGAACGGTTTTTTAATGGCCGACCTTTTCTAACCCGCCGTTCCTCAGGGGAAGGTAGTATCACTACTTCCATAATAATGGGTCTTCTGGACGCCTGAAGAAAACGCCCTACTGCCTTCGCACTCCTATCACAGAGAATAGTACGACTTTACCACCAGACCGCTCCTTTACACTATTTCTCGAAGTGCGGAGGCTCACTTCTTCGGCTGCTTTCCATTAGAACCCCTGGTGTAACGGTGGATACTACTGATGAGGCATGCGAGTAGCACGTGTTTTCTCGTAACTCCGCTTTGATCTATTGGAAGGTGAGATTTATTACGGAATTTGTGGAACTGCTTTGCAGTTTTCGTTTACAATTGCGTGATTATCAATGAATATCCAGGAGAGTTCAAGAAGACGCGTTCAAGAAGAAGATGGATACTCAGTTTTTAAAAACAACATGCAAATGAGAGTTTGACTTTCCTGTCCAATAGTCTGTAACTGTTTAGTTGGCGTTTTCCAATAAACAGCTCCGCGGTGAAGGGCTTTTCTCCTTACACTGGTATGGTTGAACCTTTAGGAACTAAATCCTGGCCAGTGCGGCTACAGGACCATTGTGGAAGAGAAGCCCGATCAACAAGATTAGGTGTCAACTTTAGGCCTGAGTATTACCAATGCAGCAGAAATCCTTGCAGCCCGTTTTCTTACAGCCACTTGGCAAAGTACATGATGTTTTATGTTGGATCCCCTTTCTAGGCTGAAAAAACGGCAGGCGTTATAGAAATATGTATATTTAAACTAAAGACAGATGCTGTTGAACAGAAGGTCATATTCATAAGTTTGCTTAAGAAAGCGAATATGGGGCACAGTCGTCTGCAAGCAGCAATGTACGGATACTGAATTCGCACTACAGTGTTATGGTCAGGACAACCTTCGAATTGCACAGATAGCCATACGACTGGTTCTGAAGTTCTGTGCCAACTTTGCAATGACAGAACGCCTGTGCGCAATTAGCTCTTCATTGGAGGCCGAAAAGAGTTGCAGAAAAAGCACAGTGCTCTTTCATTCTGATATCGATTCCGCATTTGAGTTAGGTAAGTGAACAGGTCCGCATTCTGGCCTTCATCCTAGAAAGGGAGGCTTTAGTAAGACTGACAAAATGGTCTGGACAGTCAGGCCTCCTTCGGACCGCAGCAGCAACATTATTACTGTACTGACTGAGTAGAGGGCTTCGGTGAAGTCTACGACCAGTCTCTCGACTGGTTGATTCGGTTCATGACATTTCCCTTGTATTAGTCTTGCAGAAAAAGCAAGGTCAATTGTACTTCGACAACTTCGGAATCTAAACTACTCTTTAGGGACCTTTTCTCTTTTAATTACACCAGATACTCGGTTGAGGTGGATACGAGCCATAATCTTGCCTCCTATGCGTAGAAGGCTGGTTCCATGATGGCTTTTCGTCTCCTATTAACTTATCTTACAGAAATTATCGTTGCCGAACGTCCTTCAGCCTCCAAACTCTTCACAGCAGGTGAAAAAGGTGGTTATGTAGTGTCGGTCATCAGAGTTTGAACGGGCGAGTCGTCCAACCACATCACCATTCCATTTCACGGTTGGTTTACAGTCCTCAATAGTTTTTCGACAGTAGGTGGGTCAGCCAAGTAGGTCTCCACTCTATGTTTTGATACACGGGTAACGCCTCCGGGCGTGCTGAGTGGTGTTGAAAAGCAGTACTAGACTCGTAATTTTTTAAACCATTTCAACCATAGTGGATAAAGCGCCGGTGGCCACCGTCAGCTTTTGGGCGATTAGAGTGTGCAGTTTTCAATATCAAACTTTTCTAAACCTTCCTTCCTTGAGAAAAGGCCGTACCGTCGCTTTCATGAATACGGAGATGCTGGTTTTCTCGAAGAAAAAAACATTTTTCTCACACTACTGCTCCAACGAATGGCACTACCGTGCATCCCGACCACCTCGTAATACAGCGAGCACTCGTAGTTCTTCGTCCGACTGCTCCCTCATTGGTCTTTCTGACATGGCTCAACTTTAAGGAACTGATTTTGGGCCACCATAATCCGTAGGATCATTATTGCACTGAAGCCTGGCCATTTTGACAAGATAGCGTCTTTAGGCTTTAGCACCGTAGATGAATGACTGGCATGGTAATGGCGACCAAATGGACGTCTCCACCTACCGTGCACAGTCGGGAGATGAAATCCGCTCCACAAGATTCTGAGGGCACAACGAGAACTGCTCTGTATAACGGGGAACGAAGTCGACGGAGAAAGTACAACTGCCGCGAGCCAGCCATCTATGCGCAAATGGCAAGACTCTTCCATCACTCATAGCGCTGTAAAATGTTTCTAGAGATCAGGATGGATTACAAGGCAACAGAAGTACGACTGGTTTATTTTCTACCACAAGACACATACAGAAGAAATTCTGTGAATGGGATCAGCTGCTGTCTGGACCATTTGTAGAGTTCATCAAAGCCTAACAACCCAGTTAACAGAGAAGCACTGTGGATGCCCCTAAGAAAGCTTGGCTTTCCGGATGTACTTGTCAGTTTGATAAGGCTTTTGACGATGAAGTGATATCCTAGGTGCAAAACTGCCTCGACCGAGTCCTACACTAACACAGGAGTGAAGCAGGATTGTGCTCTTGCAGAAGTCTCTACGTAAAAAACTGTTTTGTAGGGAGATTTCTGCCATTGCTGATGGGATGTGCCAGTTAAATGCCAGCTGGATGCTTGTTTACTCCAAAGTGATTCCCGAACAGAACAGGGCTGTGTCAGTCCAGTGTCCGTTTTCTGTCGTTTGCAGACGACTGTGCGCTATTTTAGCATTCTGAAGCGGAATCACAGAGGCGGACAACGGTCCTCGGTTCAGCTTAATTATCAGTGTTCAGTGATCTGCATCGAGGGGCATCAGACATCCAGTTAGACGGCTGTGAGATGACTAGCTGAATGGATTTCTGCTAAAGTGACCGAATACCATCCAGTCACGTCACACTTCACAATAAAACGAACGTGCGGATTGTAAATTTCAGTACGACATTTGGTCGTTTCGGGAAACGCGTGTAAAACAGTCATAGGCTGAGTACGGATACCAAGACTACAGTGTGACGGGTTCTTGTGCTATCTCCACTGCTGCTCGGCATCGAAACCTGGAGGCTATATAGAATGCAGGTTCTGGTTCTTGACTGGTCCACTTTTCAGTGCCTGTAGACAACCCTTCGGTTCAAATAGACATACCAAATCCTGAATACCGAAGTTCATTGATGAGCAAACATTGTTAGAACCGAATGCAGTTTGAAACAGGAAACTGCCTCTACTGCTTGGGCCACCTGAAACGGATGGTCGAAATTCGCAGCAAAAAAATTGTTGCGTTCGGCTGAACATTTTAATTCAAAGTCGAGGACGCCCTAAGTTCCACTAATACAACAGTTCTAAGGTATGTCTAAAAAACCGTACATACTGTTTTGGTTCATGTAAAGACCCGACACTCAACAGACACGCCAGGAGAGAGGCTATCCACGCCGGCGTGAGAAGGTTTGGGATGTGATGTGCTTCAATACTGCAAGGCATGCAAGCCATTCAGAGGGGCTCACTCCCCCTAGTGAAGCGTTGAGCATATAAAATCGTACAATGTGAGCGCGGACAAACCCATATAGGGCCGATTTCGTGCCCACCGGCTCACCTACTAAACGTAAGCAACTGAAACTGAGGTAAGTTTGGTCCAGTCTCTATTCAGTGCCTGCGTGACTGCCGTCCAAAAACGACAATGGAATATCTCCAGGCTATCCATCACTTTACATATGGTGCGCCACCAAGCGGCCCCTGGAATCATTACGTTACTGTACTGGAGGAGGTGTGATACTACACTGAAGTCAAAGGAAGTCGATAGAATACACAGGTAACTTGATGCCAAACAAATCACTGGTACCGGTGCCTATTATTATGCCATCATATTTGGGTTAGTTGGCTGCTTGCAAAAGGCCTCTGTGCGTTTTCCTACTGATCTTAATCTGTCGGATCTACGTGGCACCAGGGCTTGCATGCGGCACTCCATTCAGCTCTGCGCAAACCGCCTGTGGCTTTCTCAATGTGCACAACCTTCCAGTGATTTGACCGTTGTTGATTGGCCAACCACATTCGCATGACAGCCCCTGACATACAACGATGGGATAGGGTCCATCCTATCTACTGTAAACTGTTGTCGTAACAAACACAACATAGACATGCGAAGAATCGGTGTGTCAGCTGAGTTTTCGGCACCAACTGTTTCTTTGGTAGAATATTGTATTCACAAAATTGCTGAAGACTCTTCGACAGCCCACTGCGGGCTCCGACTTACTTTGGGCTCATCAGCTTCGTGTAGTCCCCCAGGTTTTCCAACCATATGTTCTGTTTGAACACAAAATCGCACATTTACGTTGACCAGAGGCCCAACTAGATCTCCCTTTTGTGACATTCTTCAGCGGAGCCTGCTACAAAAAGAGCGGCCCATGTTTCCTCTGAGAAGATATTCGTGATACTGCAGCATACTTCTTTGGCAGAACACACTATTCTATGTTAATCTCCTTGTCCAAGTAAAATCTCGTCTAAAATCTTTCCTAAAATCTTGTCAAAGAGTTTTCAGTAACCCTATGAGTAGTGTGTTAAGTCTAGACAAAATCTGGTCTAGTTTCCAAATACCGAAAAGGACAGCCGATACAAATAAAGTCGTTGAGAGGTTAGATGATGGCTGACGCAACGTTCCTTTCAAGAGGAGTCACAATAAGTGACGGGTTTGTTCTGACTCTGAAGGATGATGTATTTCTTCCTAAGAGTCGGTGTGAACCATGTGTGACCAATGATGACGACAGGTTTCAATCCCGTTTTTCTCCTTTTAGCGGTCTTATGAAGATGACTGTGTGTTGAGTTCCATATGGAAGCCTTCGGCCAGGAGAGATGTCGAAGTACACCAGTGATATGATTGTTTTGGGGAAAAAAAACTATCAGACAAACCGATTTTCAAAAGATAGGCAGTTTTATTCTTTTTAATTAGATGGATTCCAATGGATATCGAATCCAGTGATGACCTGTTCGTAAAAATCTTACTAACGTAAGATAGATGGCCTGCACCACTTTTCCGCTCCCTGTATAGAGATCAGACTGGCGATCATACCAGAGCGTAACGCAGAAGGAAACTGTAGACTAAGAGATAATGTGAGACTTGAATGTCAAGTGAGCTACTCCCAACCGTCTATGTCTGCATAACCCACACTGCATAGCCTTATCATTGTATTGTTGTTGTTAGCTTCGGTTAACTTGCCGAGAACAATAGATAACTCGTGCCAGACACGTGGATAAAAAATGTGACCAGGCAATAGCTGGCAGTGAACAACTCGCTGTGGTTGCTAAACCTGCTGCACTTTCGTGTGGCAAAGAGTATTTTCCATATGTCACGTGACTGACTTCTGGTAGTGGTGAGTTGAGTGAGCTCGGTTGCATTTTTGTACTATGCGGTGGACATGTGCTTAGGAAACCGAACGATAATTCCACACTGACACCTGGTTTGTGTGTTTGATGTTCCGACTGGCTGAAATTCACCGTTCAATTCATACCGTAATGATGAAAACTTCGCTGTGGCAGCTCTTTGAAAGTGACCTCAAATCTACTTCTAACAGAGGTATCCTCACCTAGTGACTTGCGGCAGCTTTTAAAGGCCTTTTGGTGCGAATTTTTCGCTCCCGCTAATTTGCCACCATTAACTACGATCCATCCTAACGAAAAGGAGAGTAACCCTTTAACAAAAGTTTATCGGGGCTAATCAAAATATGCTTTGCATTATTGCGAGTTGATTTTTTAAGTCTCATGTCCTTGAAATAAACTGTTTTGGCTGCGGCTCACCGTCAGTGGTAATGAAGTGAGAACAGCTAAATTTTTGAAAGCAATCAATAACGATATTAATGTCGATTTAACTAATTACGCTCTGAAGAAAGAACTCAGAAAACCCACCGTCAAAAACTACACAAGATACCGGAGAAGCTAACAAAAGATACCAAGATGGCAAAAAACTAAGCAAGGTAATTCCAAACCGCTGGAATCTGCAACCGAACGTGGCATGAAACACTAAACTGGAGGAAAAACAGTAAAACAACTTGAAAAGTTAGTAAAACAGTAAGGTACCTTAAGAAGCGGTCAGATACCAGAAAACTGGACCACAAAAGAGCGGAAGCGTCTAAGGGACTAACTGACACAAGGAAGGAAAACCGTTAATACCACAAGGTCTCCACTTAACTAAGCAATTTTCGGGATGGACACTCAAAACCCAAGAGGAGCAACCAAGCCAATCAAAATTAGGGAATCGAACTATTCAACTGGAGTTTTTCAACCAGTTAACCTAATACACAGCAACAAAATTCTAACAGGTACACCTGAGTTACCAGTATCCGGACATATTGTCCGCAACATAGATGGACGCAACCGAACTGTGTAAAAGTCCTTTCAGTGACAAAACGCATGTAGAACTGGGAATGCTTGTTGTAACTCGAGCTCTTCGCTGCTACTGTGTGAATGGGGTAAAACAATGCTACACCACAGTATTATTGTAAACTAAGTCTTTTATTGAACTGATTTACTTGAAACAACAGCTATCGGCCGGCGTTTCACTTTCTCCATCACCAGTTCATCAGTTTTCAAGGCATAACTAGATCTTCAAAAGAACCTGGGCGTAAGCGAACCAGTTATCGTATGTTTCTTGGTGTAGCTTACCAACCTGCAGAATAGCTTGCAGGGCGTTCTACTGGAAATATCCTATGACAAAATGTCATACCCATAAAGTTTTTAAGGATAAACTTTCCCGGAGGTTGCTCGGGCATAACACAAGCTCATGAATTGTACAACATTTTGACCCCTACCACAATCTGTATGGTCTTTTTTGGTGAAGTCATTCGTTCAAACACGCATTCACCTAGTGCCCTGCACAATGAAAGGAGTAAGCATTCCCGTCATTTCAGCACGACCCTGATCACTTTATGGTCAGGCGTTGAAACAGTTTGATATCTATCACAGAGTCATTTAATTTTTCATGATACTCCTTATACCAGGGAAATGGACAGAGACAATAACGCGATAAGTCTCAGCTTAAATACATACAGTATCCCATAGCAACCATACAATTCAACTGATACCGAGGTATTTCAAGGTACGGGGATTGAACATCATGAGATAAAATCTGTTAACCAAACAGGACAAAAACACGACATTGTGAGGTTGCTGAAAACTCTTCTCACAGATGACCAATAGCTTTGCCCTTATTTGGGCTCATTAGCCCCATTTCCTACCTAAACAGGCGAAACCCATCCACTTGCAAATTGGGTTAATGTTAAAGGAAGATTCAACTAAATCTCTGTTTTATAGTACTCTTCAGCGGAACGTACTGCTCGAGGGCGGCCTCGTGTTCCACACAATCAAATAATTTTTGTAGCCCACTGACGTCGCCCATATTCTGGCACACAAAGTTATCAAACAATCCTAACGTGACTGGGGAACAAAGTTCTCATGCTATTGCAAGATCCTTGCTATACTTTGTACCAAATTTACAAATAAACAATAGCTCGAGGTTCATTATGTCGCAACTTCACGAAAAACTGTCTGACAACAATATCCTTTTGGCACCGAGGCTCTGATTGTGACCAGTTTTACTAGTGTTCTTAGCTAAATTCACTGACACAATCCAAGTAAACATTGCGGACCAATCTTACCGGAATAGATTAAAATCGGCAGGGGCGGTGATACTGTTGTAGACAGCGCACTGACTGTACTGGTGGTCAGAGGAACTGAAATGGAGAGGACGGTGAATCCTACGTTTATGATCTGTAGTCGTTAAAACAAGTTGCGAAAGAAACAAATCAATAGTGTATATGTAATTTACAGGTGAAGCACGTTTGAAAAACAAAGCACATTGTTACAGGACTGTTAGTTTTGTGCCAATTTATTGTAACACTTCTTGTTATACTGGTAATTGTGAGAAAATTCAGAACTACTGGTGAGAACAGTCAACCTGGGTGAACAGAGATGCAAGTTACATGGACTTTTGAACATGGTGCGCTTAGAAGGACTGAAATGGGAAAACTGGAATGAGGAATAGGTGAGGAAACTGATTTTACGGGTTCTACCGGCACACAACGCCATTGGCTCTGTTCAGCAGACTGGAGAGACGGTTTTCTGATAGCTGACGATCTGCCCAAAAAGGGCTTGTTCCCATAGTGGACCCAGTGACTTGGCGGTTGCACTGGCTAACTTGGGAATCTACAGCCTATGGTTCCGGCTATACCCACCAACAGTTGATGCCCAATCCAACCAATACCCATTTGTACTGACTGGTACACACAAAGTCATACAGACAGAGAGAGAATGGCGTTAATAACGACCGAAGACGACAGTAGTATCGTTTGTCTTTTCAAAAACATACAAAATGTGGTCTTAGGAGAAATACGAAACCTCGATGGAATCGGTTTGTGACTTGCAGGTATGACTGACTTCTGTTTCTGATGCCCGGACATATCAACTATTCGGCACCGATGACCTGATGCGGGATTATGACCGCTAAGCCTGTCTCAATAGCTGGAATGTGTTCATCCTCATTGGGGTTGATACAGCCGGCCCGTGTGTGTGTGTGGATTGCAACAGCCCCTCCAATCATGCATTTGTGACAAGACAACCTGCATAGTTAACCATAGGTATACGTGAAGGTAACATAATGTCATTCAGTGAAATTGTCGCATGATGCTTGGGGCCTGCTCAACTTTCTCTTGTTTAAGCATTCCTTATCGAAGCTTGTTTATCGCTCACAGACTTCCTGGCATGCCCTGGGTTGACTTGGTGTTTGCTCTATGTATTGCACCGGAAACCTTTACATTTGGGCTAGATGCAGCTTGTAAGCTGAATCTGTGGAATCATATTCTTGTTTCTTACGGGATTTTCTTCTAATAAGATAGTGCATAAAACCGGCGCCAACATTCCAGCTGAAGGAGCAGAGTTTTCACAGATCAAAAAAGCTAGTTGTGATTCCTTCAGATTTCAACTAATCTGATGTCAACCACAAGACCGAGCCAACGACCTACTACGGGGGCTTGTGCTTTTACTCAGCTTTGCAGTCGACTGCTCAATAAAACTGGCCCTTATTCAGCGAAACATTTTTGCTGCATTGTTGTGTTCCGAGTCAAATTACTAGCGAATTCGTGGATAACCAACGCACGGCAGAAAAGCTCTTCGATCACATGTGGATGTTGCGTGTCCTGGAACATGTAACTTTGGGATCCTATTCCATACTCGGCTTCTCGGGACAGCCCATCGGACTATCGATTAAGAGGCGAATTTCGGAACATGCTTTATTCAATCCAATCGGAACAAGTTCGGATAGTCAGCCTATCGAATCACCCGTCACTCTGTGGCGAGCAGAGGCAGTTGCCATCACGTGAGTGAATCCAGATCGGTCTCCTGAATGAACTAGTTATAGTTTAGCCTCATGTGGTTAAAATCGCTTCTGAAAGACATTGGACTCGCCTGTACGTGTTTTATCCCCCCGTGTAAATAATCCCTCAAAATCCCTTCTTAATCTCTGCAAGGAACCTTGAAATGACTATCGCACACTGACAGTTTTTGATGTTCATACCTGACAGTTCAATCAAATTCAATAGGAAAAAGCAAGGGGTTAAAGAAAGTACCCAGAAATTGCACGGTCTCAGAAATTGTGTCACAAGTGTAGTAAATTTTTCAGTGAGAAAAGTGGTTACGAATTTGTCAGTTTTAGCTGTTCGGTCTGTAGTCATGTTGGCTACTTGCCGGGGAGATAGCACCAGATAGAAAGTAGCTTTCTATTATTTTCTAGGGAGTCCTCTTATCGAATGAAGGTATAGGATCCAACGTCAGTGTATCAGTCCGTGAAGCACTATACGGGATAAATAACTGAAGCTAACAAAACTGCTTTAAGTTTTCCGCTCACTACTGTGCTGACCGTACCCATTTTACTCAATCCTCACTAAAAGCCTCAACTGTCGCTCAAAAACAAATATGGATATATTGAGCAGTGTTCATAAAGTCATCTGTCCCCCAGTTTCCGTTTAAAGCACCTTTCATCGAGAACTTGATTCACGCTCTTCATCAGTGCAAGTGACTGTGTACTTCATAATATGGATGCAAAAATGGAAAAATTAAGACAGCGTGAACACGCTGACCGAATCTTCCCTACATTTTGCTGAGTAAGTTGCCTACTACAGCGGCTATTTTCTGCAAAATGTTGCTAATCCACTTGTCAGGATCTTTACGCCTACCATTGCCCTGACATTTTCCATTGTTTGCCAGCCATTTTTAGAGAACTGTCGAAAGCCGGTAGCAAGAAATATTCTAGCGCATGCCGCGTTCTGCATGCAGTTCACGGTTTATCCCGCTCTGACTCGACCATATGTTCAGAACCCGAGCTTTTCACCCAGTCCTCCGATCGTATGGCACATACTTCATTGAGTGAAAAACAAAGGAATTCGCTCTCTCGTCGGACATGCGGCTACGTGAAAGCCAAGGTCACACCAAGATATCAGCCCTCCAGTTCCTCGGTACGACTGAGTCAGGCGACCAAGGGTTCACATTACACACGATCGACTCACGGATGTCGTACGGACAGACCACTTGAGCTTGGATAAGTGGAATTTTGACCCGACGGTGAGCTTGCACAAATAACCAAAATTGGTGAGACCTATGCAATTTTACCAACCGGCTATTGCTGGTCTTCATGTGCAGTCGGTACGCGACAACAAAATCCAAGCTTCCCCCATATCACTGACAGAGGGGAAAGCTGACCTCTGGACTGCAGGCGCTTGCAGGTGGTAGGCTTCATCTGGCTTGTGGACTGCAGTTCCAAGTGGTATCAGTAGATGGACCACAGCATACTTCAGTAATAAACTTAGCCCAACTGTTTTAAGTCTTTCATGAAAATTCAGGTGCAGTTTGTCACAAGTGGACTGCCTTGGAAGTGCAACAGTCGTTTGTGGGAACGGCCAACATCCGGATCTGACGACCAAAGTCTGAACAACCATTGATATGTTTCACCAAATTATGAGGAGGCTGTTATAATTTATTTTGCTGATTGGATAAAAATATGGATAATCTGTCTTCAGCCTCCGTGCAAGCTTCCGTAGAACCATCAGACCCAGAACACGGCAAAACTGTAGGATATCAAGTTTCCAAGTAAATAAAGGTATTTTCTTCTGTCTTACAGTGAGGATACGCATGTTGAGCGCACCGGCATCTTTGTTGTTGCTGTCAGACAAGCTGTGTCAGTGACTGACACTAGGGTCATGCCGAAACATGCCGAGAGCAATTACAGGAAGTGGATCTTCTCTCACCCGAAAGGAGGACTAAGCAGCGAGGTCTGATTACAGCTTTCAGGCGGCTTGTCACCACGGTTGTCCTTCACACTCATTGAAGCCAGGGTGATGGGCGGCTGGTGAACAATATTCATTCCGCTGAAGGTCGCCGCCCACAACCATATAATCGAGTTTCAACTGCACACGACATAGCTCGTCCATTTTTTTAGTTAAAGCGTTACTTATCCTAATCTAAGTTTATACGGAAAACATAGTAGAAAATTCCTCGACGTTTTACGTTCACTGTACTCTAGAATAGCACAGGCCAACTTGCTTATTTTTGGTCACTTGTTAACCTTACTTTTACGTGAAGCTAAATACCGAGATAGTGGGCTAATACATTTATCGCTATAGGCATTCAGCTATAAGCAATGTACCAAAGTAGAATTTTATGCATCTGCCACAAGTCTGTGTTTCGGGAGGCATTTGGTCGTATCTGGACGGACCGGGTGGGAAACGTCATCAGTAAGTGTTCAAAGAAGGAATCCATATGCCTTTCAATTAGCGTATCTATGGGAGTGCTCAAAAAGGATGAATACACCGGTTTTCAATAACTGGCTGGTGGTTGAAAATATGAAGTTTCGGACAATCGGATTAGCAACGTTTAGAGAAGAAGGAATAATTCAACGAATATTGAAGAAGGTTCACTTAACGTGTTCATATCTTACTAAGGAACCAGAGGTAATTATACTAAGACGGTTCGTGCGTGCGACTTGAGATAGTTGATGTAGCGGTAGGTGAAATATTCGCAAGTTGTATACCCATCTTCACTGTGCAAATGATCTCAATACATTTGAACGGGTTTAGCTGTAATAAGCTACCGTGCTTCCAGTGACTTTCGGCTTTTAAATCCTGCTTGAATAAATAGGTTTACGGTGATGTAAAAATTGCTCTTCCAACAAACATCGTTATTCACATATACTATCACCTAATCGCCAGGAGAATGTGTAGAAAACGAATAGGAATGGCAATAAAACAGCACCTTGGGGCATGCTACACTGGCTGATAAAATTTTTTCTAGAGCTAATCGCACTGCTTTTGCTCATCAGGTGGGCGCAGTCCCCGAGTTTCCGTCAACCTTATGCCCTACTTGAACCCAAATTGGACAGATCTCGACAAATACACTCACTTGCATATCAACTGGGTTTTCACGGGAGACTCAACTGAATCCCTCGTTTATGATATTCTTCAACTGTGCTGCGCAAGGGCCGCCTCATGTTTAAGTTGTTACGGTATTCCGGATATCGTCCCAGATTATGATGTACCCAAAGAATGAAAAAACCGATCGTGAGCTGTCAAAGAGTTTCCGTCAACCTTGGGAGTGGCGCTCCTAAAAGGAAATCTACCGCAGTGTATTCAATATCGTACCAAACAAAACATGAGGCGGCTTGTCTACAGCACATCCAGTTGAAAAGATCATAAACTAGAGATTCAGCTGGGATTTATCTGGGTCCACCATTAAAATCAAATTAGCTTGCAGGTGAGCCTATTTTGCGAGTTTATCCTCATTTTTTAAGCACCTCTAAGTATCCGCTTTCCCAGTCGTCTTGTGGTCGTCTTATGTTGAATAAAGTATAAATACGGACACTAGGAGTTCTGGTGAACTTGTAGACTACTGGATTCGTCCTTCCTTATCAAGCCACTTGTTTCCAAATTACCTATCCAACCACTACTTTACTGTTCGATGACAGTGAAAAGGTGCAACAACTTGATGTGGACTAAAACGTAAGGTCAACACAAGCAAGTACAAAGCAGTTGGAGCTGGGTGTTGGACAATTTCACAACCAAATTCCCCAATATATCCGAATAATTTTACTGAATTCCTAAGGAATAAGAGGGAATCAATGATATCATTAATGGGCTTTTCTTTACCCTACAAGCTATGTTGACGTGACTTGCCATGTAACCCCTGTGAACGTGTTTACTCTGCTTTTTCGGTGGTGTTAAAAGGCCCTCCCCAGCGAGATACTAAGCTCTTTGGGGGCAAATCCATTGCATCCTAGAGGAAGGGAATGGCGGTGACCATTCAAGAAAATTGACGGTTAACTTACTATCTCGCTCATAGTAATCCACAAGATGCTTCACTGTGAGGGAATCAACTGAAAATGCAAGAAAAGCGATGATATTATCAAAGACCGAAGTAAATCCACTTGAATTACTCTTTCTTGCTTTCGTTTTGGTAGCTGCAGACTACAAATCTATGGCATCGTCCGACGCTGACTGGGAGTAGGTTACAGCATGCACATAGCAGAACAACTCAACCCCCTAACCGCCCATTGGGTGTCGATAATCTCTTCGTGAGTTGGAGAGGCGTACTCAATCCAACGAGCGGCTGCGCAGCGCTGTTGGCTTCAATTAATCAGAAATCGACCGTCGGGCGCATTTCACCCCTGTAATACGCTTAAATATTGATAAATCGGGGACAGTTTATTGGCTGTTGTTCGGATGCCAGTTAATCTATCCACCAAGCTTGGCAGCTGTGTTTGCCACCGTGCGAAGAGACGTCGTCAGTGTGTGGTTAGATGGGTAGTTCCTCCACTTCTGCTTGCATTTATGTAATTTCTGAAGAGCAATCGGTTATTCGAGGAACGACTGTTTCGTAATGCGGTTGGTCCGTCTGGAATTTGAGTTGCGCCGTGACCTGATTATCTTGAGTTTGACTGGTTCGTTAAAACCTCTGTTCCTTTATGTGAAAACTGCAAAACGGACCGATCGGTCAATGTGCAATGGCATTTAAACTTGTTTAAGGGTTTCATCAGGGCTGCCGAAAGCAACTTGATCTAAGATTTCAGCTACTACAGAAGTCACTGGTACTAGTAATTACGGGCCTCAACTTTGTATCCAGAAACACTTTGCTCAGAAATTGGCACTCACTTGGCCAGAAAGCCACATCCTTATCTCAGGTGGTTCTCAAAGGCAGTGTCATTTCCAACGAGAACTTTGACCCTTACTATTGGCTTTTAGCTCAACAGTCTCCGGTTCACTCTGTCGGTTGATTTTATCTGTCCTACACAGATGTCCGAGCCGGCCGAAGAGGTGTCGAAGAAGTTACATTTTTTACATTTCGTCTCTTCTAAATGTTGAGTAGGTGCATTTAGACGGACTGGTAAGCCACAGTAGTTCCATAGGTTTGTTAGTCCTTACCTAGCTCCATCCTCATCTTTCTGGCAGCCTAGGGAGTCCACCTGCGTGCAAGAGCCAACAACCTGAACATGGGATTTATCGTGGACAGTCGGATTGGATCTGCACATTTGTCGCAGGCTGCATAAATGAGTTATTTGTAAGTAGTGGGCTGGAGATAGCTCATGTTTAAGGCTCGAACTTACTGGCTGGAAGGCCCTTGGTTCGAACCCAACCTCAGTATTTCGACTGCCTCCGTCTTGACTTGGGCAACCTGGCGATATCTCAGCCGTCGCGCTTCTTTCGGGTGGTATAGCAGCTAAGTACCCGAAGAGTGCTACAGTTGAGCGGTCTATTTTTATTAATATTGAGGTGTGATATACTGATCCATATTCGTTTGCGAAGTGTAACACAATGTGTGAAACTTAACACGTTTTTACTCATTATCGTACATAGTGAGTAGATGGTGGTAGTGCGAGATTTTTTAGAAAGTAAAGCACAAAAAATCAAACTACAACCAGTTCGATTTGATGAAGCACTCCGCATTCAGCAGTCACACATCTCATTGTAACCGAAACCGTGATGTACAAGAGACAATCGTGGGGACCAGGACGTGAAATAGTTTGTACGGTGTATTCTAGAAAAACGAACAATTGAAAACAAGCAGCAGGGGCTAAAGCAACTCACGATAGAAACAACGTCCGGACCGACTAGTGTTCCCGGAGTCATATTACTCACTGATGTAACTCACAAGACCCTACGAAATGTAAGAAGATTAAATTCCATTTTTGAGCCTCTGGAGAGTTTTAACACCTTCTCTGTGGAATGACTGCTCAAACTGAACAAGTCTTTTTACATCTCAAATACAACGATGACGGGTTTCCAACTCTCCCCATCACGGGAATTTAGGTTATTCGGCCTGAATGATTGCAAATGAACGATTGGACCGGATGGTTGATGGAACTTGTTGCTGTGTATCCTGGTTGATCTGAGTTGTGGAGCCAAGTCGTATCAATACATCACTGGCCAGTCAGTGCCGTTTCCAGGAAGCATGTCAAAAGGCCAACCGGAAAGTGTGAACATACTCTGTAGGCGCAGTGAAAAGCTTTGCGGTTTATTACACTCTGCTCAGTAGATGATAAGTTTTGCTTGAAGCAAACAACTGATTCGGTCAGTTGTCAGATTATGGAGCTCTTTCAGTAAAATTTTGCAACAGTATGGCTCTGAATGAAACCATACACAGGCAAATAAACATGCAGTATGGACTGTGCTCGCAGGCATACCTGACTTTACCACAAAATAGGGCTTAAGGAAAAGATCGGCGGGCATTTTTCTTCGGGAAGATGCAGGTGACTTACGTGACGAATACCTGATCGTGAAACTCAGACATCTGGTGGACAACGAACTAATTTTCACTTCGAACTGAGCCTTGTTCGACGGTATAATCCTGTGTGGCACAGTTGGCGTAGTTTCGAACACCTCTGATCTTGCAGGAGCGGACGTGCTGATATTCAGTGACCAGTTTCTCGGAGAATGAACCTTTATAGGCAAGTGAATGGTATGTAGAATGATTGTATTAAATTCATGATGAAGTAAGTCTGGGTGACTATTTATCGTAATTTCTACTTGCGGATGTTTAGTGGGTTCGCTGGGCTTTTATCCATATTACCATCAAGTGAACGCGGATGTTCTCCTGTTTTGACCACTCACAGTTTCAGTTGTACCAGACCATACAGTCAGCAAGCAGCCTAGATCTGGCGTTCGGTGAACGGAGCTAAACTTCTGTCTTCTGTCAGGTGGGCCATTTCAAATTTCAGCTGTTTTTTTGTAGCTTACATGAGAGTGCGAACGAGAACCCATTAACTGTGCTTGCTGTTTCAGTCAATGGTCCATCTACGAGGGCTTCCCAGTCAACTAGCACTTATTACCTCGTAAGGTAACCATATACTTTTTGGTTACATGTGGGTGACTTGACGAGCTATAACCGTTATTATCTGAACTGAACTAAGTCTTCTATTGGAGACCTTTACCCACAGGTGGACCTACTAGCCCGTGAGCTCCTGATTAATAAGGTAAATCCAGCAGCATTAATGAACCGCTTGGCTTACATGTCAGAAGAACAGAGCTCAAAGCCCCTAAGACCGGCAATATACACCAATGAGGACAGTAGTGCATACAGGGCAAGGTGGAAAATTGTGGGAAAAAGAATGATGTGAACAAAGCTCACAGTACTTCCTGAAAGGAGTCTTCTAGGTTCACACTGAAATTTCCGTCTATCCAACACTCATGGGCCAAAGTTAACAACCCAGGGTTGAATCTTTTGATCACTACGGTTGAAAGTTGGGGGGGGGACAAGGCTTCCTTAGAAGAGTATGCAAGAAATCTATCATCCTATCCGGTGGATCAGTTCAAGTTTACTTCCCCGGTGAGCTGCTGCCAAATTGACGAGAGATCAGGTTTCAGTAAGTCAGCCAGTCAGTAAGTCAGTTTCAAGTGAGCCATGGTCATACATTCACAGCACCACGGTCTCCAACTCTTTCAAGCACAATTTTAACTATTTTAATGCAAGCAGATTGGAACTTCTCGGGTAGTTGTAATATTCTATGAAACATAACCAGACAAAAAACAAATGACCGTGATCGATTTCGACTTCATCCTAAATAACAGCCGATCAAAAATGGATACCTTCCACATGAAATCTGCATCTATTCTACGGACAGTTGTCTTACTACCAAACTGATTAAGCTTCACTCACTCACCGTCTTGTCTACATGTGCCCACCTTGTGTGGACCGTCCTATTTGGTCATTCCATGCGTCTCCTATGAGTTACTCAACATTTTG
Organism: Opisthorchis felineus; assembly: GCA_004794785.1. Lineage (NCBI taxonomy): Eukaryota > Metazoa > Platyhelminthes > Trematoda > Opisthorchiida > Opisthorchiidae > Opisthorchis > Opisthorchis felineus. The sequence continues at coordinate 981,185 of SJOL01007418.1, read as the reverse complement.
ACCCAAGTGAAAGCAACCTGGTGTCTAGTTACGTCAATCCAAACTAAAATGTGCTTCTAAGTCTTCGCTGGGCTACCTTTGCATTGACTGCCTGGCAGAATCAAACATTACCAGCCTGTTGTCACTTTGACATCATGAAGTGGCCACAAGAGCTTTCGACCACATCAAGCTACAGAAACAACTTTGATGTAGATGGAAACCATAGGGCGGTATACCACATCCAGGCGAGCTAACTACCCATATTCACATATGCCATATTTTCCAGAAAGGCACGAAAAACCGCAAAAAATATCCACCATGTTGGTGTGCAAATGAGGGTAGTTTGCAAATTTCGTACAATTAGTGTTCATGTAGAGCTTAAAGTTGATGGTAACTTCGGGATTGCACCTTTCTAATGAGGCCCAAGAAGGATGAGACCGGTCGTTGGTTGTCGGAGAGTTCAGCAACCTTCTGACTAGTGTGTTCCATCGAGACGGTGTAAGGCGATATCTTAATTATTGTCCCGACTGAAACATGAGACGGCCTGGTGCAGCATATTCAGGTAATGTTCTTCAGGTGAAGAATATCATAAAAAGCTATTCAGATGAGATTCAGTTTTCACCCGTTAAAACCAAATTGGTGTGCGAATTAGGGTATTTCGGGAATTCTATTCAACTTGGCTTCAGGTAGGACATGAGTTTGGTGGAAACTCGAGAACTACGCCTACCTGATTTGCCCCAAACAGGGTGAAACCGGTCATGGGCTGCAGAGGTTTTTTCAGTAGCCTTATGAATGGTTTCCTTCAAGAAAATACTGGCCTTATTTAAAAGAAGGGGTGCGAAAAGCCTATTCGGATTCAGTGAACATGTGACACTACGTGCGTAGTAGCGCGTACATTCAATTCGAAAATTAACCAGAGTTAAAGAAAGCAACTTTTGTCACAGGAGCGATAACAGCTGTCGGTCTTATTCATAGAACAAGCAGTGTAGCGGATATCAAATAAAAAACTCCATGTCCTATTTTGTTTCAGAGAATTCATTAAAACGTGCCTGCTTCACTCCAGGGAAATCCCTGTGTTGAGCAAAACCGTGGAATTTATCAGATTAGAAACAGTATCGTTTGCCCCTTATGTTCTACTTGAAACCAAATTGCATGAAATTGGCGAAATACACTCATTTGCAAACAGATTTGGTTTTGCGAGAGACTCACCTGGAACCCAGCTGAATCTCTCGTTTGTGATGTTTCCAGGCAACTGAATGTGCTGCACCAGGCCGCCTCATGTTTCAGCTGGGTTCCCGGTCAGTCTCTCGCAAAACCAAATTCGTTTGCAAATGAGTGTATTTCTCTAATTCCGTGCAATTTGGTTTCAAGTAGAACATAAGGTTGACGGAAACTCGGGGACTGCTCCTACCTGATGAGCCCCAAGAGGGGCGAAACCGGTCGTGGGCTGTCGAAGAAGTTTCAGCAACCTTATGAGTAGTGCATTACGTATATACGTGTATCGCGATATCTCGAATATCGTAGCAAATGAAACATGAGGTGGCCTGGTGCAGCACATTCAGTTGCCTGGAAACACCACAAACGAGAGATTCAGCTGGGTTCCAGGTGAGTCTCTCGCAAAACCAAATTTGTTTGCAGATGAGTGTCTTTCGCTAGTATCGTTCGCCATTCTTTACGTGCTTAATTTGCAGTTCATTATATTCGCCTGTGATTGACCCACTCGACTGCACTTGAAGTCACTTGATATTTGCGCGAATCATGGACTATAACAGAGCGCTGATAATTGGACAGTAAAAACTCCACTTCACCTTCAGTGAAAGGTTCAGCTGATTGGCTGAAGGACGGTTTGCCAAAGCCGCATCTCTAATGGTTGGTAGTGGTGTCGACTTGTCTTGACGGAACACTACTCCTAAAGTTCCTAAATACTTCTCAATAACCCTCGATTGTTTCCTCTATCTTTGTGGCTCATCATTTGGAGGTAACTCGCAGGTTTCCGTCATGTATACTGCCGGGCCGGTCAAGCCAAGACAAATGGATGATTGGGATCTTGGAGCACAGAAGAGTAACCAAAAGACAGTGATGGTTAGTCATAGCCAGTGAGAAAGTTTCATGTTCTAAGGAACAAGCCAAAATTATTCAACAGTCATCTTACATGTTCCTCCGCATCATTGAGGCGCGATGTCCGAATGGTGATAGTCCACGGATTTCTTGATGTCACATTGAGGTAACCGCTTAAATTAATAAAAACTGTTTCGGATGTGGCACTATTTTGTTGTGCAGATGTAAGGGTAGGTATAGCACCAGGCAGTCGATGCATGGATTGGAACAAATAGGAAGAATTGGATCGATCGATGAACCATCCCTCGTTGTGGTAAAATGTCAACATTTCGCACCATGAACTTTCCAGAAATAGTATGGTATGGTAGTGACGTTTGTCACTGATCACGTAACCTTGCTAGTCATACATGGAGGAAGCATAAGTGGGCTACCTCCCTAATAAACTAAAGCCCTAATGACATGGCAACGGAGCCTCCCGACAGCATTGAGAATTGGAACTTCAGAGTATAGTTCAGTTGGTAAATTTCTACACTTTCTATGTTGCAGGCCAAATGCCTGTGTGCGGGGCTATCGGAATGTTACCTGAAGAAAACCCTTATTCTTTCATTGACTTGTGGCCAGATCTTTGATGTAGAAATCCCAGGTGGGGCTGATAATTTAGCTTTAACAGCCGGAATTCAGTAGCCCTCTCAAAGTTCCGCGTTGAACTATCATGGTTGACATTCTTTCCTGACCCCATTTAGGATCTCGTGCCTTATGGCACCAAAGCTGAACTGGGTTCCAGTCAACTGTCACCTTGCATAGTTCGGCGAAACATCCAAGTGGCAAAAAAGGTGAAGCAACAGGTAAAAATACTGCAAGTAAACCGATCGCTCCTAGCAACTCTGAAGAACGGTCTCTGTTAATCCTGTAAACAAGATGCACTGTTCGCGAAATACATTCATTTTCCAATCTAATTTGGTTTTAACGAGGAGCCGAACAGCATCCTAGCCCAATCTCACGTTTGTCATATTCTTTCAATGACCGCCTTGCGCAAAGGTAGCCTCATTTTACATGAGGTTGACGGAAACTTGCGAGCTATCTCCAGATGATGAGCTCCAAAGATGGAGGAAACAATCGAGGGCTATTGAGAAGTATTTATAAAATTTAGGAGTAGTGTTCCGTCAAGATGTACTTTTATAATGTCGGTGCAAAAAACTCTTGTCCTAGACACCCAAACCACATACATTTGGGGCCAGAATATTTCTTTCCAACATCAAAAGAAATTCGCTACCTTAACTCACGCGGAATACATCAAAATTCAAAATGATGTAGTGATTTTCGGGCACTTCAACAGCCCAACGACAAACGTTAGAACGATACCATCGATCACTGCCAAGCCATGTTATGTTTGCAGACTGGCGAGTAAGCCGAAAGTCGCATGGAACTGAAAAAGAGGCCAGGATATTAATTGAAAATCACACGATAAATAAGAAAGGAAAATATCATACTTAAGTTGTGATCCTTGGTTCGACCAGCCTGGGACTGATTCAGACAATCGCGTGACTACTGGTAACTGGTCAGAAAGTTTCGTTAGATTAGTCATCGGTTCTTGCGGAGGACCTGAGAATTATCAAGCCAAAGGACTGCAGAGTCACCAAATTTTTTGCGGTATGGTCTTGATACAAGGTGTGAGTTTCGATCTAATCAGTTCACAGGGTCATCCGTCTCCTGGTAAATGGTCTTCCGTGTTGACTGACAGCCAGTCAGTGAAAACTCTGCCAAAGATTAACAGCTGGTTACCCGAAGATGAGTACTTGGAATCAAACTCACCAGCTACAGATGCTGGTTGGCGAACTTGTGCGCTGTCTGTTACAACCATGTCTCCCCGGGCCATCCACTTATACCTGATGCCTGCTAATAAAGACTAAGGGGTTCGTATGGCTGTGTCCGTCAAACTCTTACATAATGGCAATACAAAAACTTAACGAACTGACGGATAAAAAGCAACTGCTATTAATCTGAATATATTACGAACGAATTTTGCTATCTTTATCAGCGCCAAAACTTTGTTACGATCGAAGGTCTTCTAAACCAACGAGGTGCAGTCCATTCCAGTTGATAATGGACATTAGGCTGCAGCGCGTCGCACATAAATTCGTCCAAGTGCATTCTTCAACGTTTATTCCATGTAAAACAATGAATCAGAGCGGTACATACAGAGTTTGACTTATCCTTTACCGGAAGAGAGAACCCTATGGGAAAGCACGCTTTTGCACCTCCTTGGTAGAAAGGGATATGCATTTCCTTCCAGAGAGTGGATGCCAGAACGAATCATGACTGAAGCATGACGTTTACACGGCCTCCTCAGGGAGTACCATCTCTCTAAAGGTGGATGGATTGCACTGTTTTACCATGTCATGCCTATAAGCAAGTATTGTAAAAACTTGGTCCTCTCAATCTGTCACATAAACACCAAGTGGTATCTCATACGAAGAGTGGAACTTGACACCTAAAAATATCCGTCGAAGACTGTTCCAGGACAGGTGCCTCAGTCAGAATAAGAGACGGAATGCCAAAATGATATGTGACACAGAATCAGGGATCGTAACAAGTGATCGTGTAATGTGAATTGCGTGAGTGAAGGCCGGTTGGGACATATCCTGTCGGCGTTCGAGGTACTCAGATCACTGTGCAGCTGCCCGTGGCCGGATGATAGTGTGTTCGTTTACAAACCAAATCGCCCTGGAGCTTTTTTCACTGCGCATTGCTGAGGATTCCCAAAAATAATGAAACAATGCTTCTTGGCTTTTCAGCACAGATTGTCCTTACTTAAAGGAGGAAATCTCATTTCAAAACTTCCAAGCCACCACACTAGTAACAGCCTTAAATTAATCGACACCGATAAAAAACCGCGGCTGTTACACTCAAACCACCTGGTTCTAGCATGAAACGAAAGGATTGCAAATCAAATGATCAGATTACCACAACGCAGTGCAAATTTATATTCCAACAATCAAATTAGCTTGGGACTGCAAACGACTGGCATGCCACAGAAAACATAGTGGGAGGTCATCTGAAAGAAATTGTTGACGAATTTACATTAGTGTGGAATCACCACCTACGGCGTACTCGTGTTATTTACCTGGGTAGCTAAAAAGGAGTTTGCTACCCAACTGCTGATTTCGACAAACGAACTGAGAAAAGAAGTTATTTCAAATAGTCAGAATCATTTTGTGAGATAGTGACTGCCGATTGCTTTGGTTCGATATCAATCAACTGTGGGTTTCGAGAAGAACTGTTGTTCACACTAATCCTGGTATATTTTACGACACGAAGAATGTTTGCGTGAACTCTGTGTTTATATTTCCACCTCACCGTGTTCTGCCGTCGCCAGAACAATGAAACACGATGTACTAAGTACTTCATTATTTTTGACGCTGCACTTACTTCCGGTAATGTTTATGGCGAACTGGATTCCAGATTCCCTTCCGCCATATACCACCAGGTTTACACGGAGAATTCGATTATAAACCGTAGTCCTGTTGGAGGCTGACGTCCCGAATCGCATAATCACCTGGTTAGTATCCTCGTCTTCCAGAGCCAGTGTATACGAAGAATTTTCAGGGTTCTGGATAACACGTTTGAAAAAACCTATTGAGTGAGTTATTCAAACATTTCCTCATTTTGTTGGGATGGTCCTCACTGTCCCTGGTAAAACAGTCCCAATACAATGATTTGAACATCAGATACTGAACAATTTCGCCTCAAACATACAAAATACAGCCTAGCTACAACAAGAAATGTTACGTATGTAGATAAGTGATAGTGCAGAGTGAGAACAACGCAGTGAGTTTAGCTGTTTTGTAGAGGATGTGCCCAGTATACCGCAATGTAAGTAGTCGTTTGTTTGTTTGTTTGTTTCAACCAAAAAGTAACCTGACAAGCCATTAAACCCAATTAGTCCAGATTAATCAGCTGATGTTGCCGAATGCACTATATGGGCTGGAAACGATAGCAATTTATGGCAATTCAGTCTGTGTTGCAGGTGAAGAACAGAAAATTTTAACTTTGTGCCCTGTCCCAGCAAGAAGCCTGATCATCGATGAGGTAACTTTCGACTCGTTCAGCCCTCAGTGTACACCGCTGTTCTTACTGACTTATTCAGGCTGGTCCGGTGATCACACTGCTTTAAGTGAACATTTAGTCGGACTTGAGTTGATGGAAAGGTTCATGAATATCTCGTCAGGGTCATCTTTCCCATACAGAAGTGTTCAAGAACAATCAAAATATTAGACAATGGGTTTCTGTAAAGAAAGGTTTGCAAACCTTGTAGCCCCTCCATAATTTGTAGGATGCACGCCATTTATGAGTAATTTTGAAGAGAATGAATCGGATAGAAAGCGTCACTGATGTTCACGGGGTGAATAGATGTCACTTAATGGGCTAGGGAGGCAGTTTTATGAAAACATCACAAAGCTGATACCGGTAAATTTCCCAAACCCGATCCACACCTCATCCTTTACGGGAACCAATAGACCGTAACTATAAAAATCATTGTGGATCTACAGTCAGTCTTTAGATCAGTCCGAAAATGCAACCCATGAGGGGCGCAGCTTTGTTGTGTGTATCACACAGGTCTTGAGAGGCGGCATCTGATAGGCTGAGCATTAGCGTTCGCTTTAAAGGAGGGGCAAAATATATGATTTGTTTTTCCACTGGTGATGCTTTACTCGGCTCAGTCACTCGTTTACGAACGTTTTGTGTCAAGTCACTCTGAGAAACGTTGGCGCTCCCCGGATCGCGTGCTGAGTCTGTTTGTCAAGTACCGTGCACCTTTGCCTATCACTGATAGATAAGGTTTACAAAGGTCGCTTCACTTAGGGCAGCGAGATGCTTTTTTGCGTAAACTTCTTCAGATCCCTGGTTTGGAAGAAATCAATGCCTCCGTTTTTTACCGTAAACCTGAGACTAATTTACTGTAGCTTTCAAGCAGTTGTGAACAAAGACTTTGTCTGGGTGACTAACCGGAATCCAGAAAACCTATCTAATTCCCGCTGCACGTTGTGTTCTGGCGAAGGGTGCTGCATACGTTATTTACGAAAGTCTCAGTAGTATGCCGATGTCCATACCATCAGTCCACCTATGTAGGAGCGACAGGAGACTATGCATCCAATTCTGCGCCTCTTAGTTGATTAAAAAAGGGCCCGAATATACCTTGAGATGACAAGATCAATTCAAGAGAGCAATAATCCGCTCAAAAACCTGAAATTTCTGATTTTACACAAGAAATGAATTGCACCGTAGGCTTTACTTTATGAAACACTCTCTGGTGGTGTTGTAGAAGCCTAGCGAGGCGTTCGCCCAAGTCACCAGTAGGTGTGAGTACAATCTTCCGAGACGGTCATTCTCTTGAATAATATAGGGTCCAGGAATGGCAGTACCAGTCGATCTGAGGCATCTGAAAGCAAGTTAACCAGTTATGATCTTATGCTGTCGGGTAGTTAGAAACACCTTTCTTCATCTCACTAATAATATCGTATTCACAATCAAACAGTCCAGCTATGGCACTCGTTTTCTGTATGGCTGTCATACATCCCAAAGTGTTGTGCATTTTGTCACCTAGAAATAAATGACAGTCGACTCTTTCGGACGAGCGAACCGAGTGTGATGTGTACTGGGCGGTTTTCTGCGCTGATTTTGTGAGTGTTCGGAGAACTGATGACGCGCTGCTTGATTGTAGTCAATAGCGAAGACGTAAATGTAGAATAGAGGATTATTCTCAGCGTAGGACAAGTTTAATGAGGCGCAACACACGATGGAAGATGACACCACTGATAAAAGACGTTTCGGCCCTTTGAAGGAGTGGCTTCACACCTTAGGTACCTAGTTTTTGGAGAAAATAGTTTAATGGGCTTCTCGATGGACCGAACTCGGCAAGTTGTGCAAAAAACGTAATTAAATAGATAATATCCTGAAGTTAGCCAGCAATAGAAAAATAAGTATAACTTTATTGGTGTATTGTATGAAACAGTCCCTGTAAATTGCGTCCGATTAGCATCCTTAAGTCCACTGTTACAAGGACTTCCAAACTTTCAGTTCAATCAATTTTACTGCCCTAAAATTCTGTGTCGAATGATTATGAAATCATCACCCTCTATAACTGATCACCCCCATGTATGTAATGGCAACCCTGTGTTCTTTTCTGTTCATATTCTTTCCAAAGAAGATTAGCTCTCAAAAACGTGGTGGAACTAACTACCCCTGTTATAGTACGTCTGCAGAGCAAACTGTGGATCAGTTTCCGTTTCTGTTTTAGCACAGCGTAGCTATGGGAACCTTCGGTACAGCGAGCTTCTCACTGAAATATCGTGACGCTTATCTAGAACAACCTAGGTTCTTCCTCCGACGCAAACTGAAGTGATGGCGACCACGGAACTCTTTTGGAAAATGATTCATTTCGGTTTTTTTTCTTCGTAGGAATACCTTGTCAACATCTACGCTGCTTTTATCAAAGATCCTCACTATTGTATTTACGTCCGATCAAACTCATTGACGAGCTGCAATGCAGTCTACGGCGTTCACCCATCTAGAATGACTGTTTTCCACCGGTCATTTCAGCGGCATTCAACCACATCAACAGAATTAATTGAACTTCGAAAACTGTGTACAGATCAAGTACTTACATGTTCATCGATGTATCTGTTGCATTCCGGAGTTTGTAAAACCATGGTATAACTTTGATATGTAAGATAAAAAATCAATACTGAGCTCAACAAACTTGTCCCAGACTTGTGGTGCCCAAAGGAGTTCACTTCACAAAAAACTAGCTTCATGATTGACGAGAAACTCGCATTCTTCCCTTGGAGCACTTGTTAACCCAAGGTAAACTGTGTAAGCAGGGTATATACGTAATGCACTACTCATAGGTTGCTGAAAATCCTTCGACAGCCCACTACCGGGGTTTTATTTAATCAGGGGTTCATAAAAAACTGTTCTTCAGGCCAGATATATTTCTTCCTCCACTGACCGCCTAAAAATGAAGTTGATTCCAATGGGCTTCTCAGATGAGGATGTCTTCTCTGGTTGATTTTATGAAAGGGTGTCAGGCCTTCGGTGACATGCGCTTATGAGGTGTGACCCAAAAATCGAAGCCAGACTTTGTTAAATAGTAGACTTACCAATAAGAGGTGGCTATCTTTTGGACACCTGCCAAATTTCAGAGCAGATACTTAGCTATTTTGACCGCCATGTGATACGAATCATCTAATCATTTCAACTGAGGCGTTCACCCTGCTCTGCTGACCCGTAACCCAGTTGGTCAGAACGATTAAATACTGATCCCAGCGCCGTTACTTTAAAGCTTTTGAGGCTCACTATATAAAGGATGAGGTAACCTGATGGAGTAAAGAGATTATCGGGACGTAGCGTGGCTCACCGTTTACGTGGGCCTTTTTGTCTTGTATCAAAAACGGTCCACTGAAACTTTACTGGGAGGGTCTACCATCCAGATAGACCACTGATCAGTTGGTCTTTCATTCAGACTGGTCCCCTTCCGGACAGCGCACATTTTTGGGATCGGTTGAAATCACCCTGGTCTGGAGATCCCTAATCTGGGACGATCACCTGTCATCTGCTACTGTCGTTGCAACTTCATCTCCAGGCAAATCCTTACTTCTTTGATGAGGGCTTGTTGGTGTGAAGAAGCTTTTAGACAATGAAACGAGAAAGTAATTCAGCTGACTACCGTACTAACGTGGACGAAAAGACAACTTATTCGGTGGAATATACTGATTTGCAAATTCTAGTGATGTGTTATATCAAAAGAATTCATTTGTTTTTCAGCACTATGGTGGTTTCTGCTCCAATCATATAAGGCTCTTTCTGGTATACTAAGTGCTACGAACGTTTAGTTTTTGGAACTGAAAGGTGTATGTTCAAACTTGTTCGCAGGAACTTGTGCTGCCGAATCTCACGACAATTAACCTTCGGATCCGTGCTGGTGTTCATTCTCAGTATTGCATCATTGATACAGTATCGTGTGTAAATAGGTACGATATGAACCAAGGGGTTATTTGGCCAAAACACACATTCAAATAAGCCAGTCGGAAATTCAGCATCACGTTGTCCGGATTTTCAATAATCCATTGACATTTCAATCGGTTTGGGTCGTGTGCAGTAAACGAATGTCGAAACGTAACCACATTCTCGTCCCCGACAGTCTGAATTCCACACGGCGCACCGACTCCAAGATAATTGGTGGCTAGAGATGGAGGGGAGGAGAGAGGGATTTATTAGACCAGCAAACCGGTGATCGGAAAGCTGAAAAATATATTCGGTTAGTTGTTGATTGTTGAGTGAAAGGAATAGCAATGAACAAGTATTTCATCTTTATATGAAGAATGTAGGCTGACAAGGGAGGTTGAATATAGGTAACGAATACCCTATGTTTTCATGCTGAGGCATTCATACATTTTTCGTGAAATACCTCATAAAATACCAAGGATGACCCACTGTCATGCTAGGGTGCCAAAGAGTTGTTCAGCTTCTAGCGTAAGTCGCAAACAGTTGCAAACCTCTCAGGATATTTTGGGACAACCTAACATGGCACTGAATCAGGTTTGCATTGCTGTCAGCATACTTTCAGACTCCTGTCAGGTAAGTTCGATGGTAGCTGTCCCCCTGAAAAGCAAACGTATGGCTTGGTGGGTCCGTATCGAAAAGGTGTCTAGACTACTTCAGTGATATTTGGCCAAACAGGATTTCATTTGAAAAGAAGAGGAGATCCAGGTCAAACTCTTCTCGTATTTTATTAAACAAATTGAGTGCCATATGGTGCATAGTATGCAAAGATCAAAGTCAAAATAGTGTAGTGGAATAAGGTGATGTAATCGGAGGTTCCTGTTGCCTTGGCTCCTCAATACGAATCCAAACATGACAAGTAATCCTCAGCTTTTGCCTAAACACAGTACGCATCACTTTGTCAAACTGTGCTACCGCGTAGTACTTGTTTTTAGCCTAATAAAACAGGGATGTTTATTACACCGACTGAGACGAGGTACCAGAAAATCGCGGACTCTATGAATAAAGCAGGCTATAACGTTCAAACGGACGATAAACAAGAAATAAAGACCGGAGTACCCAGGGAAGTTTGATATGATCTGTTTGCCGAGCGTGGCTTGCAAAAATTTCGGCCCCAGTGGAAGGGATATTATCAGTGCGCAGTTGAGAGGATACTTCCTCCTTACCTGATTGTGTTTATGCGATTTCCAAAAAGTATCTGGCTACCTTTAACTTGACTATATAATTGGTGTACGCATTTTTTGTAAACCTATTGGCTGGTTCGCAGTTTTTGTTACGTTGTTGTCCGTATTGCCCGTATACTTGGATAGCCTTTTTTCAAGGGTACTAGGTCCGCGTTCTCATTGGTCAATTCCCCATCTGCGTTGCGTTGTGGTTTGTCGTAGGAAGCCTTCGGAGGTCTTGATAAATAGTGTGGACAATCTGTTGATAGATTTAGTCTCTTTTTCCTCTAATTTGTAGGTGACCTTGGGGTATTTGGCGGATGAATCCTTCGTAGCTTTGTTTTATTCTGGCTCCGGTTAATGGTAAACGTTTGAGTGAGCATTACCTCCAGGTAAGAGGCATTATAGAGTAATAGAATGATTTATTTCACAAAGAGAGATATGGCAAAACATTTTGGACTGGTTCTGTCGGGTTGGTATGCATGCTCCTCTCGTCAGGAAAATTCCCAAGTACGGATAATTTGGTATTTCGCAGACAGTAAGGATATTTTAACACTACCAGAGAAACTTCATCCTGTATATGGTTAATTTGCGCCAAAAAACGACGATTACTGCATAGCCGCTTCTACCTTGTTGGGGGTTGTTAACAGGGCTCAGTCTTTTAAGACTGGAACCTACGGCAGGATGTAGATTCGTAGAATGGATTCGTAGAATGCGTGCTGCTTCTGATTTCCAGCACGGGTGAAACAGCTAGGCAGCGCTTCTGGGCATTCCAGTTACAAAGTGAAACCTTGTGCGGTATTTGATGACTACAGAGCCTGGAGTTAGCATTCAAACTAAGTGTTTAGCGAAGGATATAAGAAACTTGTGTTTATCGGAACTGATCGCATTCTACTAGTATTGTAATAACACTCGTGGTAGAAAAATTATCAATAGGTTACAGGAGGAGGCGGTTATAATTAGGGCAACTTGCCGGAAAAAAGAACAGCTCCGTTCGCCACGGGTGGCGAACGATCAACTGCAGAGGGATAGAAACAAGTAGAAAGGTAATCTCAATTTTGGGTTGAAGCATAGAATACATGAATGTATTGCCACGTTTGTGAAATAAAGCACCAAAATCATTTGAATCAATTCAAGTGTTACACAGTACAATCAAGAACTAACACTTATTACATGGTTCCGCTACTGACGAGGACAAAAATCTACAAATTTGAACTGCGCACGCTGATAGAGTTAATCCAGCGGATGATGTTTATTCCCCGAAGGTATTGTAATGGAAATAAAATCGGCCATAAAACAGTAGCATATAAGGGGATGTTGTGAACAAGAAGACCTTGGAAATCCGGTTCTCCGCCTTTATTTCTGAAAAAATATGCACAGATTGTCATGACCAGGGTTGACAGCCGACTCAAAGTGCTCATGTGTGGTTTGAACCTGGGTTATCGAAATCGTAGTCCATGATCTTATCCATCCGGCCACCTAAATAGAGCAAGAGTCCTGAACACAGTTCGAAATTCCAGGTACAGTATGCACCCCCTCTAGATTTCTGGTTTTTAAAGTGGCTTCGGTAGACAGCCGCAGTTTTCGTTCAACTACTTTCCTTGAAGAATTTGACAAGAGTCAGTAGAAGCAGCATAACAGTGTAGATTGGATTCAGCTATTTCTAGTATCCCGTCAGTTGTTCACGTGTATTCATAATCAAGTATCTAATAAGGCCATGGACAGGTAATTCGACTGAAGAACACGCAAGCCAGTGAAAACAACACAGCAAGCAAAGGTCACGAGAATCCGGATCAAGCTGGATGCGATTCCACGCCGGCCCCACTAAGGCATGGCGGAGCTAGTCGCAAATTCCAGTTGCTTTTACAAATTAGGCCACCGCTGCAGCGAAGCATGCCAAGCGGTTGTTGCCCTGACATTTTATGACTTTGAATAACTCTCTCTGTTTTTCGCACTCATTACAATCCACCAAGTGTCGAGCGATTTCACTGAAGGGAAGCTTCAAAGTATTTAATGCTACCTTCTATGAAAGTGTTCAGAAATCTCTACAGATAGCTGTCTTCCGGTTTTTTTTTGAAAGTCCCAACCTGCCAGAACAACAGCTGCCTGGTACGTTTCACTAGTGGCCATTCGACTTGTAAAAGGAAATAGAATTTGTGGCCACCTTCACAAAGTCTTGGCAAGCCCGGTATTGGAGTCTTATGGCCTTTGCTAGCTATTATGTTTTCACTGGGCTATTTGCTTGCCTGCCAGTGTATCTGTCCGTTATTTTGCTGGAAACGTGATTCGGAATACAAGTGAACAGTTGATGAAATGCTCAAAATAGTTCAGTTCAATCTATACTGTTCTGTTACTCCTTCCAGCAATATATTTTATTAACTACTCAATGCAGATGGGGGAGATCGAGGAAAAACACCTAATTAGCAAACTCTCTCATTCTGCATACCTTACGTTCACTGAGCACCAATTTGGGTGGTTTTAAAACCTCTATACTTATTTCCTCCAGGTAAATTCTAATGAAACTGTTTGTGAGACAATAGGCTAGAAATGAAAGTCTTGATGGTCCTAAAACAAAGTGCTTATTTCTATTCCTCGTGACTTTTCCCGTGCTGTTGGTTCAGCTAAAACACTTGATGAAATGTCTTACGGCCGTTCTAAGTCTCTTCAGCCGCCTGAGGTAATCTCGTCTCAAATTTCCTGCTTATAGGTTTTACAGCACTTGCTACGATACTTTTGACAGTGAGTATGCGAGACTTCCATATTTAGAAGTTATAACCATTTTGCACTCAAACGATCGTTATTCGACCAATCAAGCCTCTCCTTCGATACTGATTATTCAGGCAACTGTCTCATCGACTTGATACACGTCTACTATTGTCGCAGGGAACTTTGGAAACCGAAAAACTAGAAGTGTGCGGTGTGCTAAAAAAGCTGATCAGATAACTGTCTGTTTTTTAAACTGTGCCTCCCACTCAAATGGACCATTTATCTTAATCACACTCATTTAAAATGCCCAGGGTGAATTAGTATTGTCCTGACGAGTTAAACCTGCTCGAATGAATGAGGTCTCCGAGGTACCTTCTCACGTAGTTAAATGATTGACCAAAATCAGTCACTGATCATTTTGCTAGGCGATCTATTTTCGATGGGCTAAAGGAGCAACGCTGAAAGTCATCGGTTTTTAACTTGATGCGGTTGATGTCCTTCCCCACAAGTCTTGCCATATAAGTGACTGAGCAGAGAACTTTCAAATTACAACTAAAGTAGAGGCAACTAACGAAACTTAAACCCGAATAAACTGCAGTATGAACTTGTACAGAGAAAGCAACAACGGGTCTTCAGAAATTTGCTGGAAAGAACCAGAAGTCAAGCAGTATCAAATTGAAAAACACGAAAGCACTGTGTAAGGCAGTACCCACTGGCCGCAAGTGTAACTGACCACATCAACATGGTGCTACCTAACAACATCTGGTCCATCAATTCTGCACAGAGGCATAGTGACGTGGATTGGTGTAAAATATTGCTCAGTGCTTCTAGATTTCCGACATAGATTGACTTTAACTACATGAAGAAATCTCCATGAAAATGTCAGATTATTTCCTTTAGGCATAAAAACCGAATAAAATAGAAAGGCAGTTGTTAATGGTCGTTCTTTCAAACAGAAAAAATTGTATCTTGATTTGCAAATTCTAGGTAGACGCAAGATCAATGAGGCACTTCATTGCCTCTACCTCAATGAGCTTCTAACGCTCACAGTAACCAAAGTGGAGACATACTGTTGACATATCCCAGTCCTACTTTTCAGCTGTTAAAGCATTATCATTGCCTCTTAAGATACTAGAAATCAAGGTTGATAGAAATAACAAAGCTGGGTAAAATGGCATTAGCCTAGAATTGGTCAAACGATTCACGAAGCGGTTTGTAAACTTACCCCTGTGATCCCATGGAACAGGACCTAGAATAAAAGGACAAAATGACAACAATTATATTCTTTTATTATACTAATCGGAATGTTAAATAAACCATACGACTTTCCAGTGTTGCGGACGAGAACGCAAAGTTTGCGTGATATCAACACTTTTAATGTTTCTTCAACAGTTTACGTGAAATTAGCACCTTGGTAAATAACGTTAGTAATGAAGGAAACGTCTTGTGTCGAATACTGGTCTTAAGCCTCCAGAAGCTGAGAAACTACGCTCTTGATGACTGGGAGGAACTGGCCAAGCAGAGCCGGCTACTTCTGTTGATAAAGAGGGTTTCAGCTTATACCAACTCCAAACCTGGAATGAAATAGTAAACGTCGCTTTGGGATCACCCAAATGAACCACTGTGACCAAGTGACTTGTAACTGGTGACTTGATACCAGTAGAATTCAGTTTATCCGATGTGAACCATGCACAAGGAGTGCGTTGTTTTCATTTGTCACTGTTTTGGCCACCAGAAAATGTAATAATAGGAAAGAAATAGCCAGGCCACAAAGGCGGTTAGTCATTGCTGAAGTTTTTACTACCTGAAGATATGGGAAATTTGACAGTTACGTAGTGAGCGTGAGTCTTCCGATGCAGGAGAGCCACGAACGGCCTGACGAAGCCATGTCTGCTAGTGTCATTAACCATTGATGAGTCAGTCCCGAGGTCCCCATCCAGGCAGAGAGAAGCTGTTAGCCCTACCTATTGGCGTTTTCATACTCCAATGTCGTGGACTGTCACAGACTGTTCGCCTCTATGACGCTCCCATTCGCCAAGGAGTAAAGTGAGCCCCGCCAGGCAGGCGGTCCTCTGGCATGCGAATTATGGATCCTAACTAGAGTAACCTGTGTTGTGTGAGTGGTTTATTAGTCACGGGAGCGTTCATTTTTGCTAAAACCATTGCTAATCAGATATTCCCACGCGACTTTGCCAGCTCTTCGGAGAGCGACGGAAAAACAGTCGTCATATACCCTGTGCACGTAACAGGTTACGTCTCTGATTCATAAAGCAGTATGGATCGCAGCATCGTAGTGTATATTCTTGTGTACTCTTGCGTATACTCTTGGCAGACAAACTAAGTCACGCCGGTGCCGTAGGTGGCCGAGTTGGGCAAAGGCTGTTCTGGTCTTTCTGATTCGTCTCCAACCGGTCCACTGGAACTTATACACCTGCCCAGGCACATCAGTTTATCTACCATATCGATTGGCTGGTCTGCTAGCATGACACCTGGCTTTGATCTCACCCAGTCTCATAACAGGAGTCGCGAAGCAAGTGCCAAACCATACGGCGGAATTATTTGGGAATTATTTAGGATCTGAACCAGACGAACGGTATCTTCTACGGACTTACTGTCTATGAGCGGACGCATGAAAACATTTTAATTCCCGAGAGTTCGCACACGTCAGTAACAGATAGATAAATAGAGATAGGGAGAAAGAGATAAGCATTGTATCGCACCAGTGGATTTGGTGAAATTTGGAGTAAGCTTGCTGCATACCCGTACGAGCCCACAGGAGTTCGCGTACGGTGCTCTTAAAAGGTATAAAAACTGGGATTGAATACGCGTAATCGCCGGTCAGCCCCATGGTTCATGACGATAGATGGAGTCAAGAGAAACTATTATATCAGGTGAGACGATCATCATTGGACGTTTGACAGAAGGATGTTGTTTGAGAACCTGTCTCAAGGCAAAAATATTATCGATGATTCCTCGGCCAGGATGAAACGCAGCTTGGTTTGCACGAATCTGCATCCTTTGCAAGCAAACAGCGCGTGAAAAGTAATGCCAGTGACTGCCTTGGATGCTATGCTACCAGGCTGATGTCGTTATGGATTTCACCTGGAATTCTTGCGTCCTTTCTCAAGATTGGAGTGACGGCAAAATAGTCGTGTTCCACCAGCACTCCCCCCATATCTTGTGTAGTAGGGTCGCCAGACTGTTCACAAAGGCTTCACCTCCTTTGAAAAGTGCACTGTGCAAACCATCCAGGCCGGGGGCTTCGTAGAATAGGAGGAGTGACATCCTGAGCTAGATTTCTGCTGCTGATGGCTAACTGGTATCGATGTTCCACCTAGGTCATCTGGGTTCTTACATAGACTATACTGAAGGGTGTTAGCTGGATTTTATGCAAAGCGTTTAGCCCATTGCTCAAGATGATGAGACTACAACTGAGCTTTGTTACACCGTTTTTTTTAAATAGCTTCACTGACACCTCTTCTTCTCAGGTCAGTTGGTCGAATCAGTCAAATTAGAGAACGATTATCTTCAGCAGCGGAAGTCTTCTCCATTTCCTGGGCCATCGCAATCGACTCTGGTTCTTTGTTGTTCTTTAAACACTTGGTTATCCGGCGTTTGAGACGTTTGCATTCACCATCGTGTTCGCTAGTTGACGGTTCGCCTCTTCTAGC
The DNA here is from genome assembly GCA_004794785.1 of Opisthorchis felineus. Classification (NCBI taxonomy): domain Eukaryota; kingdom Metazoa; phylum Platyhelminthes; class Trematoda; order Opisthorchiida; family Opisthorchiidae; genus Opisthorchis; species Opisthorchis felineus. The sequence continues at coordinate 963,547 of SJOL01007418.1, read as the reverse complement.
ACCAATAATATGGACGAAATCCTACTTTCATTTGGTTGGGTCGGAGGGCTTAGACAGACAGTCCCAAAAGCTGCCAGCATAACTTCTTTCATTCTCTTCCATTCATCCTTCCACCAGCCTTCTTCATCAATGTGACCTTGCGTTTCCAGCAGCTTTCCAACCAACGTAACTATGTCTATGGGAGCAGCGATGCTGCCTTCCTCCGAAGAAGGAGGGAGCTAGTAAAGGTTAACCCTAAAAACCGCACATTCTAAGCACCCAAAGGTGGACAGTTGACCGGTGAAATATCCAGTATGGTAGGAATGCAACTGAAAAAGACCATAAACCTGGTGCGACTTCAAATGCATCTTTTGTGCACAGTACCATCAGGAGTGAAAATTGTTGCCTCTGTCCCTGAACACTCAGGCAAGGTCAGTCCCAAGAAACCAGGTGGGCCAGACTATTGAATCATTGGCTGTGAGTAGAGTCTCCCAGAAGAAGGAAAGCCTGTTGCTGCGATGTCATTTATTAGCAAACACCAACAAAGCTGTTAAAAGCCATCTGACAGGAAAGTAAACATCTAATATGCACATAGTCTTTAAAAACTGAACATTCTCACGTGTCCTCTTGAGCTTTACTGGATTTCCATTGACCATTACACAATAGTAAACGAACAATAGAAAGCAGTTCCACAATTTCCACAATAAACTCCACCTTCCATCAGATGCGGGGCAGAGCTTGGCCACTAACCATAGACTACTCGCATGGTTCATCAGTAGTATCCATCGTTACACCAGCCTCATTGTGAATCAGACTTTTGAGTCAAAGGGTTAAGCTCGACTGTATCAAACAAACCTTCTCCCTGGGTCTGATCAAATTTCTATCCATGTGTGTTTCGTCTCCGAAACGGACATCCAAGAATCCGCTTCGATCACGTCGTAAAATCTCTTAGGACGAGCTCAAGTTATCCACATCTCATTCTATGGGAGCTGATTATCCTGAGGCAGCGGCTCATGTTATATATGGTGTGGCGATTGCATCAGCCTCAGAGGTGAATGCATCTTATTAGACTGGGTTTCAGTAAACGGTCGTCTTTGTGCTGGAGCATTGTCTGTTGTAATTAATATCAATGCAGTTTGACGAGATAAACAGTGTTTTTGTTGTATCAGCCTACGTCACCATAGATTACAGTTTTGAAGCTGGGAAAGATGCCTTTTATAGCAATCTGTCAAGATTTCTTCCATCAGCAAGAAGGATTGATATTGCCATCCCAGATTGGGATTTGGATACCCATTTTTGGCGACTAAGCTCGGAAGAAGCATAACTGGAAGGTCGATTCAGAGTTGAGGCTCAGCGGATAATGGAAAACTGTTTCCGAAGTTGTTTGCAGAACATAGTTCATTCCTAGTCACTACGAATTTCCAGAAAAGGCTCCCACACCGAGTTACCTGGCGGTCACCAACCGAAAGCCAGTCATGGATTCAGTTGGGTTATGTGGATATCATTTGCAAATGAGGAGCTTCAACTGAATAACGCTGTCTCTTCTGAGGTATGCAACTTCACTCCGATAATGTCGTTGTGCCATCTTGGTTGTCAGTTCACCTTCTTTTAAGACTACGCAGCACTCAAGTCCAACAACCACCTCCAAGTGGCAGCTTTTTGTCGGAATCGGTTATTGCTCCCTTCGATACCTAGCCGACTTCCTCGGCCACTATGGAATGTGTTTAACGGCTCATCGGACCAGTCGTCGTTCTACTCTTACCATGTGAATGCCACCATAGCTGCTTACGAACTGATAAATCATATGCGAGACGAAATGTCCAGACAAGCTTATTCCACTACTTAGCAAGAATAAACACTAATAAACAAACGGATAGATATGCGCCAATTTTGAATAAATTTTGTGGGAAAATTATTAATTATAAGGCCACTTCTTTGAGATACTTGATGAAACACATCGTTTTGGGGATGTCAGACACTTTGCTAGCCTTAGGCATCAACTCAGTTCGTGACTTTTTTTTACCCTTTTGACCTGTATTAAACATATGGAACTCCCCGCTGTTACGAAGCTACTATTGTACACCATCATACTTGGATTACGATGGAACGATGCAACATTAATTTGCTGGAGATTACTGGTCTGTGTTTCGGCCTCCGCAGGCAAAAACAGACAGCTACCGTTACAAGGACATTATTTGATCAGTCGACCACTCGGGGTTTTGCCCTTGATAGGACTCGTCGGGTTGGCCCACTCTACGAATTTCCATCAGTCATATTTTGTACTTGATGATGAGAATTAACTTGTTTACTGAAGGCCTACTTGATGATGACAGCGAAACCGGTAGTGAGTAGCAAACAAAACACCCGGAAGTACTCTTGAAAAGTACAGTGGCCTACGAATGAAGCAGGACATAACATGAAACATAAAAGTCATACATGTTGACTATTCATCAGATGTACACCATCCAATAAACTAGCGTTTCAAAGAATTACTGGGAGTTACTTATAAACACGCTCTAGAAATCCTGCAATTATTTTGAGACCAGTTCAATAATTAGGGCTCACAAATCTGTTTGCAGATTTAAAAAGTCTCTCATTTAGGATCTACACACTCAACCTGACAGGGACTTTGGTTTAAAAACTGTCGTTCTTGTGCCAAGTTCATAGACGAATTGCTGGCATATTACTTGTAAAACTTTTTAAGTTTGTACTGGTAAACTGGTTTCATCTGGTTCGAATTTAGTTGCCGTATTACTGTGACATATCGCTGCATCAGAGGAAAATAAATGTATTCATCTCACGTGGGACAAGTCGAATGTAGGGGTCGGATGGTGATTCCAGATCCATATTGGCTTGTACGAAAACTCGGATGGGTCTGTGTTCGATTGCTTGCACCATTGGAGGAGCGGTGTTGTTGTACACATCTATTGTTTCGTTCGAACCACCAGAAATATTCACCAGGAACGATGGTATTTCCTGTTGAAAAATTAAAAAATAGACGGCGATGAGGTATGATAAATAAGCTGGAATGTTTTGTTTATTTCTTAGCATGAAGATTTTGGATGGAGTGGTTGTACCGGTCATTTTTTATGGTCAATGCAAGAAAGTCGCAACAACTAAAGGATGTGATCGCAAATCCATAATCTTTTTCCAAATGTGCAACAATCCACTCTTGGTATTGGTCTTTCATTTTCCGCGGAAGTCTGCACTCAAGGCGTATCAGTGAAGGTTGCCTGTTTGCGAAGCTGAACACTTGAAGTGACAGTATAGTTGATGTGATTCCTAGAGGGTTGAAAATAACACTACCAAGGAAGTTTTGAGTGGTTTGTTTATAAGCGACTCTAATAAAGGCTGCCGTCAAGGCGATAGACTGCACAAAAAAACAACAGAAGTAGAACTACCTGGTTATCTAGATGTAACACACTACACATAAGGTTGCTGAAAACACTTCGTCAGCCCACGATCGGTTTCGTACTTCTTGGGCTCATCAGCCAGGCGCATTCCCCAAGTTTCCGTCAACCTTATGTTCCACTTGAACCCTAGATAGTAATAGAACTCGCTGCTCGAGTGACGTATTCTCAAGTGGAATTATCAGGCAACCTATGAAAAGTCTTCTTTCAACAAGCCAGGCAGAATGTGATCAAGTGATGTGAATACTGTTACTGAAGGATGGCTGGTGCTTCATCTCGTCTGAGTTCGAGCTATCATGCTGCCGATCAGCCACTCGCGGCCCGTGGTTAAGCCTTCAGCTACTAGCCAGGAGGGTGCGGAGTCCTACCTCCTTGGAATTTCGTGAGATGTGCACTGTGCACAATAAGGACGAAACAGCTTTAAAGTGCTTCTCAGGTTCTCGGCACATCTGGACTTCGCTTGGAGAAGAAAATCTAGAATCCGAAGTAACCGAAAGTTATCATATTTGCATGCGAAATTTTAACATCACTACATCGGCAAAATTCATCACACAACTAATACTAACTATGGTCAGTTCCGATCACAACCCACATCAGCAGTAAACTGATGGTAGCACAAAAATATTGTGTCATTAGACAGAGCATTTCACGTTTTACTGACACGTGAAAAAAATCTTCAGGTTGCCAACCGTTTGAAAGCAGTCCATAAGCAAAATTTAGACCAGTATCTGCAAGTCTACTGGAATTTATTGGGACAGTAGGACGACACCGAATCTGGCACGATAAGTTTGTTTATTCAGTCAGCAACTGGGTTTCTGTAGCGCCATCAGCCCCATAAATTGGGCTAATCCATCATCCTGCCCCTGAATGACATACGATGTATGGTGTAGATGACAGCTGTCTACAAGCGTGGGGCTTTCACAAATAACTCAGTGCTAAAAGCATTCCTATCTATATGTGCTAAGGAAGGGGTAATCGAAAATGCGGGAAACGGTGACATGTACAACAGTCATTTCACACCCATGTGTTGGAAACCAGTATGATTTTATCCAGGACACCAAAGCCAAAGATGCAACAGATAAACAGAATCATTTCTGGGGAGTTATTCACAAAATGTAATTCGCAGATATAAAGTTATCTTTTAGGTTTCACAAACTTTGAACCGTATTTACGAAGCGTCATGTGTTGCGCATGGCTACTGGTATTCAAAATAAATCAATATTACTGATACGCTATTTTACCATCGTTTGTTTTGGCAAGCTCAACTTCTCCGCATTTTGCACTATTTGAGTTGGTCACTAGATAACCGTCACATGAAATTACCCCACAGGCACACCACATCGTTTCGATCAGCTATACAGCAACAGTGATAGTCCCTAAGGCCAACTTCGGACTGCGCCCTGCATGAGTTGGCGTGACAATAGGGCATAAGTAGTAAAGTTTGTTTTCGCCAGAGTAGCGCCCGACTATATCAGTTCTCTGAGGCTGCAAGTCCCTGTATATGGGAATGAGTGCAGTCAGTTGTGGGCGCAGGTTCACTTAATGCATTACTGGACCGCGTTTTCATTCCGACGGTGGTACAAAACTGCAGTTACCGGCTGTCTACAGTCATGCACAGGCACCCATGCTTCCAAATGTGGAATTTTATTCTGATCCGTTACAGTGGATTATACCCTATTCTATTACAAATAAGCGTTTTTGAATCATTTTGGACGCAGAACAGGGCCTCATACAAGGTGGCTAGCGTTACTCATGAGGAAAAAATCGATGGGCTTCAAATGCCATCGATGATTTCCACTACTGTCCGTCCGCTCTTTCGAAAGACCGAACGACATGAATGAACTCAGTGATCGAATCGAATATCAGTACACTGGTTTTGTAGTGTTACAAGAAAGCCGTCTGCTATCGACTGTGAGATTATCCAAGTTGACTGCTAGAATGCTTCCAACTGACCCTCCCAGTGTCAGTAGTAACATAATAAGACGCAAGTGATGTGGCTTCCCGCATGTCCTGTATAACAAAAAATATACTACCCATCTACCTAACTAACTACTACACTATTAATTAATACAAACCTCAGTTCATGAGTGGTTATCAGTCTCTTTCCCTCACGAGCCTCTGTATTCCGCCCAGCATTGTTGCTTCCGATTACTTTTTATTCGTTAATTCTTCCTCCGGTCTCTTTGTATACCCATCAGTGAGATCAACAGCTTCAGTTGTGTCTTTTTCATTTCATCTTTGGTTCACAACTGGACTTGACGCCCAGTTTGATGATATGTTTCCCAATAATACAGAGTTGCTAGTAGTAAACAGATGCAATCCCCATTGAGTCATCCGATCGTTGTAGTTCGGTCGTCATCAACAAAGATAAACCACGCCTTCTTTTTGAGAAAATCCTCACAAATGCTTAGGTGTAGGAACTGTTCGCAAATCAGCTATCTGAGGAATGTCCCTGTGTTCACCGATTTGTCCGTTTTTCTCTCGACTCATTGCAAGCACTGTCAATTATCTTAATTTCTGTTTTCATTTTTATTATCCTGTACAGTCAGGGCCGATAGGTTTTGGTCACTGCTTCTAATGCAAGCAAAATAAAAACGCTTATCAGAGGGAAAGGTAGAAGGAGGTCAGGTAGATAACAAGGAGATCAACCGCAAACGTTACTTGGCAATAAAAACTCCGTGAGTGACTTGAAACGGGTACAGGATGACAGCTACAAACATTTTCCTGACAGTGACATGAGCAAACTCAACCGCTCTTCCGCCTGCCTCGAAGGGCCTAGTCACACTGCCAACACTGCAAGTAGCGCCGTGTGCAAGCAACTCATTGAACTGAAGAATTGGAAAACGAAGAATCTCACTCTTCTGCTACCTCTGTCTTGTTCAACAACTGCGTTAACCTTCTCATCGGACCAGTAACTACACTGTTTGTTGAATATCTGGCTTCTAAACCGATTGCTGATTGTGAAAGAATGGCAACGATCGCTCCAATATCTAATGGAATCTCGTCAAAATACCGATGAATCGCTTGCACATCTGCGCTCTTGAAACTGTTTGAGAGATTGCTGTTAAATGAGGGAATGACCACACTATTGCCTGATGACCTCTATCAGTTTGTGTATCGAAGTTCGCCTCCGATGTTACACTCTAGCTTATTGAGTGCAGTTGATCGCTTCTTCACTTGGCCGTAATAACAAGGTTGTTTGGATAATTTTCCTGGACTACGCTAACGCTTTTGATATCGCGGGCATAAGAGTGCTGTTGTAGCTTCTCTCTAAAGCCGGTGTGGTTTGTCCGGCTTTTAGAAGACTATTCTCCAAACCGCACTCATTTGACGAGTATGGGTGGGCAAGTTTCCGAGACCCTTCCGACACATATTAGTGTGCTTCAGGACGCTTATTCTTCAGTTACTCTTTCCCTTGTATGTTGATGGCGTGCCTATCCCTGAGTTTATCATCCAGTGCAAGTATACAGATGATGTGATTCTCAGATGTACGGGTAACATGCCGGAAGATAGCACGAATTTACTGGCCGGAATCACAGTGCTAACGAGATAGTCTCGCGTCTTCACCATCACTCTGGGTCATGAAGCGTAAGGATGCAGGATTCTCCCTGGTCCACGAACAGTACAATGATTTGCCGGGCAACCTTCCTTCCATTACTGTTAATAAGGCATATCTTCCGACATCCTCCAGAGCAAAGCACTTTTCAAGATTGTCTTCTCATTTTGCGTCAGCCCTTACTAGCGTCAGAAGTATTGCCTTTTATGCCCTCCTGCTTAGGGGTTTTCAGCCACCCCACGACCTCACCTTGAAGTTCGTCAATCCTTGCGTCCTTCCACATTGTACCTGTTGTCTCCGTGCTGCGGTGATATGTTAGCTTTGTGGTTGGAAAGCGCAGCAATGCTTGTTGTAAATCCCCTCTGGTGGTAATATCAGTATGTGTTTCTATATAATACTAAGATTACGTGTTCCCCTTCCCTTCGCCGTGCCTCTGATATGTCATTTTAACTACGCCTCAGTTGTACACGCTAAAAATCCGTACCTAATTGCATAACTCTCTTCCTGGTTGGACTTGACTTGACTGACTTCTGTATCACATTCTTCAGAGTAGTAATCCCTCTTCGCGTGAGTCATTCTTGGAGGTTTCTGGATTATGGTGGGAACAATCTTTCTGGCACTTCTGACGGGAGATGATGCGTTAAAAAATTTTTCTAGAATACCATTGTATGAACGCACATCCTGGTGCTGCCAAACACACAGGTGTATCTGGAACCGAACTTACTCGAAATCTGTACCTTGGGGAAGCACAACGATCATTCCAAGACTGTTCCGAAGTTGCAATATCTTGGGTCTAAAGGCATGGGAACACGGAACTAGCTAAGTTTCGGTTGCCACACCACGCGGTTACTTTTTCGCGCACCTTCGTGAGAAGATAGACAAAGCTTGACTTCATGATAACTACCCCGCTCATTTGCTTACTCCGCCCATGTACTTTTGATCCCCACATGTTTTGCTTATTTGTACCCGCCGCTCACCTTGCCGCAAAGGCCGTCCCTTCCGACACTTATGTGTCTGAGTCTGAATGTGCGCAGCGACCTACTTCCCACGCGCGTTCGTCTTCCATTTGCCGAGCCTGCCTTGACTTGCTCTCTCATGAGTACTGTGTGATCACACCGCCAATCGGAATCATGAGACTGCCGTCAGAAGGGACGACAGCAACCCACGATACTGAGCCAACATCCCGCTCAACGTTGTTTGTTATGCGGACGTTGACACTGCATTGTGCCGGTCAGTGGCAGACTTGAGCACTTGTTGACGCTACTACCGTAGACTGAACCCGATTCTTCGTTTTGATATTCGGGGTCGTCAAATCTACGCGTCACTCAAAGCAGATCGGCCACTGACAGTACATTGCTTACCTCATTATTTAGATGGGTCATTATGATCCATGGGGCTAAACCTGTTATGAGGATTAGGGTAGTGAGAAGAAACCTCAGTAAACCACAGGTCGACAGACCACTGCCTCAGAATTGCAGCCCACTTAGGCCAGCAGTCGACGATTGCTAGGAAAGCAAAGGCAGACCAGCTTCGGAGACGCAAAAAAAACAGCAAACCACCGCAGTTCACAGGCTACCTGAAGAAGCCCAAAATAAATACACGTGACGGCTGATTGAAGCAGGAAGCGTCCGACCGAGTCCTTAACGAGAAAGATCGGTCTGCATGAAGCAGGTTTACGAACAGAAAAGTCCGTCCGATTTCTCCATCCAAGATATTGGTCCATCAGGGGAATGTGAGCAGCCGGCAGGCGATTATGGATTGCGCCACAGTCTCGAGTCCGGGTGATGTTTAAAGAACCGTGTGTAGGAGCTATAATGTGTGTGTGTGTGTGTGTGTGAATAAATGCCTGTTCCGTTGCAGAGCTGCGTCGCGTCATTCTAATCGCATTGGGTAACATAATGTGATCGAAATGCACCACTAAACTGCTCCTTTGCAACCGTCGAGAAAAACAAGCGAACTGCTTAATTCTTCACCATGAATCAAAGCTACAAACTGAAGTGGTAGCTGTGAATGTCTATTAACAATCCCTGATAAAAAAAAACAACTGTGTAACTTTCACACAGATTGAAGAATTACGACAGCGACAAGACGCAACCCCATTGGCTGTTTACGGTGTTAATATAGTATAAAAAGATATTTGGCCTTAACATCGTCAGCTGATCAGAATCCTGTAACGCAGGCTTGTGTCACACGTTTACTTGTCATCGTATCAGTCGTTCTGGGATTCAGATGGCTATGAGAGTTCATGTTCGAATCCAGAGGCTCTCACTAAAGACATGCTACCAACCGTCAATACACACTTCATGGCTCTTATTCTGCTAACTTCGCAAAGAAAACACGTTCTGACAGTTTATCAGCATTAACAACTTCCTTACATATGGAAATTGCTTTAAGTATTTCCCAGTTAAATACTGTAAATGCGGGCGATGTCTGTCTGGGCATGAAAGTTACATAAATTGACTGAAATAGGTATCTTTGGAAATTTTCTGGATATACTGATGTGCATCTTTGTTTTCTGCACTTATCGCATCACCCCTGATTCGCTTTGTAAAAAAAATATTGAAAAGTAACAAGAAGTGTCGTGAGAAATGGGAGACTTTGCACAAGCCCGGATTCCACAATGAAAGATTCCTGCTCGAGCACATGTTCAAACGCGTGTTCAAACCGCACTGGTTCTAGTAGGATGGACTTCTTTCTAGTCGTTATGGTGTAAATGCTATTTGATTGAGATATCACAACCATGTAGAAATGATAATAAACTCACTTCGAAGTCACGAAATCTAATGGTGCGTTGCCTTGCATGCTGGTTAGAGAAAACGAACGTACATCCTGTGATCAGTTCGGCTGCATGATTTCTGAGGTTTATTGTCGTATGCCGGGTTCCATATTCGAATCCACATTGATCTACGGTAGGAAACGGTGTAGTGATTCATCGGAAGAACTAGACTGCTTACTACTGAAGACCGGAATGCAAGCCAAGAGGAGCGTAAACTCAAATAGCACGTCTGTCCACTTCATAATTCTCTCAGAGAACTAAGACCTACGAGATGTACGGAACAACTTCACTATTATGGTCGCTGTCAACCAATCATAAATCTGGTAGTGAACGCTCGTCACCGATTGGTTCATTTGCAGTACATGCTGAAACTGTGATCTTCTAAGACGAAGGTCGATATGAATAAAGAGAGATTACGCCAACCGTTCACTCACTTTATCTTCTGATCCCATATCGATGGCGCTCGTAAAGTCGATAACTTTCTTTGTTCAGTCAACAGACCAGTGGACTATCATTGCCGATCAAGAAGGCGATAGGTCACGATCAATTTTGATTAATTCATTGATATGCTGAAAGAGTCTTCTGGTTCATTTTTCAGTATCCACCCGTTTTTCAGTGTACCACGATAGCTCTCTGGTGTCTTTCGACGAACAAATTTAGGTGTTCACCTCCTCCCATCATTGTTCAAGTCCTACAGGCAATTTATCGCATATCTGTTCGCCATAAAATCAGTCCATCTCAAGTTGGTTTCCAACAAAACCTATTCATCAGGTTCTTAGTAAACCAGACCTCTTCGGTACAACTTCATCGAAAGTAGGAGGGAAACAAGTCTTTTTATGGATGATCTATGAAGAATAGTAAATGAAATTAACTTTGCGCTGACGACAGACTGAGTTTTATTTCACCTGAATCTCTCACTTATACTACTTTCCGACTAAATGTTTTGCACAGGAACCGCCACTTGTTTCATCTGGAACATGAATGGATGTTTAAGTGAGGAATAAGCCTGAAGGAAATCCGAGAAGCGGTTTACATTTTGAGCCTCAGGAAAACCAAACCTTAGTGAGCTGCTCGGAGTTTAATCAAATTTGTGAATAGTATTGAAACATACCACGGCATCCCAGCCGAAACAGGAGGTGGCCCTTGTGCAGGACATTTAATTGAAAATGGTAAAAACAAGAGATTCAGATTATTTTCGTGAGTGAACACTACTTTCGTGTGACTACAGGGGACGGCGAAGGTCTGAATTTTAACATCTGTGCTATCTTCAAGTTTATATTTCGCGTTAAATATACACACTGTGGTAACGTTTTATATGGAAGGTTTATCAGTTCCCAGTGATAGATGGTTCGCAAATTCTGATAGGACCTGCCTTTAGACACATGAGACTGGAGATGATATTTGTACCAGCTAAATCTCACACGCTTTGGCCCGAAATGACGAGGATATTTTCCAGATGCTGGTTGAAAATGGCCATTTGCGAACACTACACACTGAGGAAAGTGAAGTTCTCTGGTACGCCGAAATCTGATGAACACGATTTCGCACTAAAATAAGCTTGGAGAGTACATAAAGACGATTCGACATTGCATTCGGCATCCACAAGTTACAAGCCATTGGACACGAAAGTGAACATCTCATATGCACATAATTTCTAGAAACTGAACAATCTCACGCGTCCTCTTGAACTTTCCTAGATATTCATTAACTATTATACAATAGTAAATGAACACTACAAACCGGTTCCATAATTTCCGTAGTAATCTTCACCTTTCATCGGATGACTGGGCGAAGCATGGGCATCAGACCATAGACAACTCGCGTGCTTTATCAGCATTATACACCGTTTCACAAGTGGTTGAGAGCATTATCCACCGCCCAGACGCAGGAAAATCAGCCTGGTGAGCTTAGTACAGAATTTTCGAGTCAAGCAGGTTCCGTCGGTCAAACAGGTGGCTTTCACAAAGTGGTATCGGACAACCCTAAGTGAACTCAGCTATTCTATTCTCTCCTAAATTTGACGACTTTACCATCACCTTTGACTCTAAGTTATTCGATCTCGTTTACTAACAAATATCCAACGGCATTCGGATTGGACACAAAAACAGTCTACCACGCTAGTCAGGATGCGACGAACCACATGATTTCTGTTAGTTAAAACAAGGTTATCCAACTTTAATCCCCCACCGTCGCTGCATTCAAGGAATCCCTTCGATAAACTCAGTGGGGATGCACAAAACAAAGGCAGCAAGAAGAATGGAACTTTTTCGTCTTGCAGTTATCGCGTTGGATACCATCCGAATAAACCAGACGGACTACATTCCATTCAGCACAGAACATTAGTAGATCTATTTTTCTGTTCATTGACTTGGGATCACAAATGATGTGTGTGGTTGAGATACAATGAACCTTCAGCTAGAAAGTCACCCTACCGCATTGCACATTCTTCGGTGAGTGAGAAGGTGCATGAAACTAAGCGTGAATAGTTTGTGATAATTTCTTTCATGGTGTAATGGTATGTGCCACCCACCGTGGCATTTTTGAGCAAAACTGGACGTATATCGCAAAGTATTCTTTTCGGCACACAGTTGGCAAGGACCAAAAGGCCTTTGGTGTAAACTAGAAAGATCTCCATGAGCCTTTCCAAATTAGTTTCGGGATCATTGCGTAATCAAAGCGGAAGTAGCCTGAGCGCTGTTTAATTGTGGTGGCGAATATTGGTTACGCCTGAACTGGCCTGCAGACTGCGCGATAAGGCGAAGATAGAAGAATCCGGAACACGGCTGGATTGTCAGGACAGGTCAAAATACACAGAGCTAGTGCGTAAATATATAAGATGGCTGAATGGCCAAATATGGCCACTCGCTTTGTTCGTTCATGTCCAGCCAATGGCGACGTTCCTGCCGTGAATCTCTTCACACCAGCTCCGCTGGTCGCATGCTGATAAGCCAGGTTTGATAAGCTCCTCCCACGCATCTGCTTTCCGGAACCTGTGGTACCGGTGGTGACCTTGGAGACGCGTCGTTCTTTGCACATGTACTTTTCGTGTCTGGACTCGTCCTGACAAGCGCCAATGCTCATCCCATCTTAGGGCAGCTACAAGGTCTTCAAACAGACTACCAGATTTTCAATCAATTAGGAAATGTTTGGGACCGATTGGGTAGTCATCGTTTCAGAGAGGTTTGGTAAATCCACCGATTGTTTACCAAACCTCTCTGAAACGAAGACTACCAGGTTGCTGTAGCTGATTCCGACCGATTGGCTAACACGCTTATCCTCACGAGACTGAGCGGTCGATCTGCCACAATCTATTCACACAATGCTGTAAATTAACTGGTTTCCACTAAAATTTGTTCTGCGTCTTGAAACAAATATTGTCAGCTTACTTTCGGCTGTCTTGGTTGAAATCAAACCCAATGAACTGTACTCGAACTGGTAGCAAAATCGAGAAGACAATCTCCATGCCTTTCGATAACAGACAAGAATGGGAAGTGGACGCAACGAGGGGGCGGGTTTGAAGGCCGGAATGTGTTCCTCGAGAGGAAATCCATGGATGGAGGAAAAATAGGAAATGGGAGTGGAATTGTATCCTGAAAAATCGGTGTCCCAAGCCCAGATGACACTCTACCACCGCATCAGTGAGCTAGGTTTGACAGCGCCAAGTTGACTTCAATCACAGGGATCGCAATCTCCCTAACCTGAATAACAACCTCAAGAGCGGAAAAGTTGGTCGCCCTGTTGTTATGCCTTGCTCACTGTTTGATTCTGATCATGAGAAACAAACTACTGGAACGAGGGTTAGGTGCTTTCATTTAAGGAGTCCTGCTCTCACAAAACGCTCATGTGGGCAGCCAGTAGAACTAAAACTATCCAATCAAACTGGCTGACCTCTCAATACGGTTGAATAGTACTCAAACGTCGGTCATGAATTGGGGATGTCTACGAAGCGGCTATCCCGGACAGAAAAAAAAACAAGAAAGCACGTGCTTGCTCGGTCAAACGGTAACGTATACATTATAAAGCCAGAAAACAGATAACTTGACTGCTGATCTGTACTGGTTGCAGCAACCAAAGTACGTCCATATGGGTGGGACAGAGAGAAGACACTGAGCATGCAAGCTCAGCCATAGTCAGTTTGCTCGAATAGCTTGAATATGAAAGTGTTTGCCCTGGTGCTTTTCTGGTTTGCAATAGCACCGTGCATCAGATGCGTACTCTGCTTTGTCACTGCTAAAGTAGTCCCGCTAACTCTCATTCCAATAGTAAAAAAGCCGCATGATCGCACGAGCCTTCAAACTAGTGATCGGTTAACGTAACACGGTCACTAAATTAAGTCTATCCACCTGGCTTTGAGACACAGAAGTAAGCAGTCACAGAATTTTTCATAAACTGTAAGCAAGACGGTCAACCAGGAGTGCAGGAACGATGTGCTCGAATTCACTTGACTATGGGTGTCCAGGCAATCAACGTATAAAACAGTGCGGTTTGAGAGTACTAATTCTTGTGTGAGTGCTGACGGTTGGTAGAAATATGGTGTCTACATAAGCGATGTCACGTCCTACGCATTGAGGTCTTCATGAGGTCATACTTTCGCACATGCTTAGTTCAACAATGACTGAGAACCTGCAGTGATAGATTTATCCTGTATCTACAATAAGCCTTACAGATATCACTGTAATCTGTATTTCTTGACCGTTGATGGCATCACCTGGTAGCAACGTTAGTCAGCGCACATAAGAGAACCTAAATAGATTGAGAATCATGTCCTTCCGCTCAAAATTAGCCCTCACTCAAGATTAAGAAGCTTTAATATAACCAACCTAGGTGAAGCCAGACCTCGTCTGGATTTTGTGTAGTCACCCAAAAGGGCGCACTTGAAAAAACACTAGTTACTAACCCAAAAACACATTGTCCAACAGGCACAGATGGATATTCACACATTTTGTTGGTTCGCGTGTCAAGCGACTCCTTCCGGGTAAACATAGGGAACTTTTTGTGCACTATACCCACCAAGCCTATGTTTAGTTTAGTCGACTTCCGGGTCCATGCCTGCTGCATCCCTTAAAAGATGCAAAGACGCACGCCCGTCTTTGTCAACGCCTACACTGAAGGAGGAAGATGCACGACAAACTTTCACTAACAAACTCGATCACTATTGCATCTTTGGGTTGTCGAAAATGCAACCGCAAAAAGCAATCCCCAGTGGTCCAGGTGGCTTGATCTACATCTGGCACGGTGTAGGAAACGGAGATGAAATTCTCAATGGCCGAAGGCCCAATGGAATCTAATTTAGGATCGGGGATTCCTCTTCGGTTGTGATTACGAATCACGCAATTGAACAAGACAGGAAACTCAAGGCCATCTTTCATAGTAAGATGTTTAAAAATCACCTATTGCCCCTTTTCTGTAAAGATCAAATCGAAGAGATGACAATTCATAGTGGCATTGCCACGACCAGTACGGCCTAATCAAAAGATTGTTGTTTATCTCCCAGCTGTCTGATTGTCAAACTGGCATGAAGACAGATATGGACAAAAACCTACCCGGAAACATGCGGACATAAGGAGAAGCCCTGGAAATTGCCAAGTGAGACTCTCAGATGGCGCTGACGGATTAAGGAAAGGAATCCCTAATGTATGGTGGAGGTTAAAGACGGAAATTTTGCATGTTATACGGGAGAGTATGATGAAACACTACGCTTAGTAATGAATAATGAATGACAATGCATGTCCTGAAATATACTGGACTGGCCGTAATAAGGTTTCGCAGCCTCTCAGGTAATCAAAACTCAAAGTCGAGGATGGGTTTGGTGAACAGCTGCTTCGAAAGTTTGGGTGTTTCAAGTTAACGCGAGTGGATAAATCACGGAAAACATATGACTTCAGTGACATTTTGAATACCAGACATCATGATCCGTACCGAATCATTTTAACTTTGGTTTCCCTGGAGGGCGGACAAATTGCATACTGTCAAGTCCGTTCGGTGTAAATGGTCTCAGTGTGTTACAGGTGATACACCAGATTTGGCGACAATGCTTTTATCACTCCAGAAGTTAAGGAAGTGGCAGCGTATGTCATATCAGGGGCCGATGGCTTGTGGAATTTTAAATTGGCTGGAGCATCGTCGTCAATGTCAGCCAAATGCCGTTGGCCCAATTCAGGCAGGGCTGTGATCCTGGCTGCCAAAGCGTATCCACCACTTCTTGGTTGACACCATTCAAGCGTCATTTGCTTTATTGGACAACTGGACCGTAACGTTGGCTGAACGGTGCCTAGGATAATCACTGAGTGACGCACGGTCCGCCCTACAAACAAACAACCCTATATACTGAGGATAGTTGCTGGACGTGTCCCATTGGGATGTCTTGACAGGCCGTTCAATCGATCAGCGCAAACAGGACGGTCACTGGGTCGTCCTTCGACGCGTTGGGCAAACCAGTCAAGTCACTCAGGCGTGGACACGATTGCCTATGCAGACGTAATGATTCAGGTGCGTCCAGCTTGCGCCATCGGAATGGTGGCAGCACGCCTGCTTAGCATGTCAGATGTCCTGTATTCGACTCCCTGCACAACCTAGGATAAATACCAGGAGTGAAAAGCGAGTTCAGTGATCCCACTCTTTTGTGTGGACTCACCACAGTTATTGCGGCAGGACAGGAGGAGCACTGTTCAGATGATAACACTATGGATGCAACTCCAGGCGACTACGATGGTGTGAGTGCGTCCGCAAGTCTAAAAATGGGCCTCTGAAGGAAAATTTTTGTGAACTTGCCCGCTGGAATCAGATTTTAAAAATCCACTATATATTAAAATGAGGGAGCAAAATAAACTAGAAGGCAAAAATGAAATACATACTCTTCCAAGCCCATCCTAGAAGTAGCACAAAAGCAACCAAAAGGATCCAACTAGTGGAACAAAACCACTGTATTCCCATTCTGGTTTGTTTCGTAAGCTTCGACTGTGAAAGATTTGTGGTGATGTGATACCACTACCTAACCGGTGAGACCCCGACCGGTTTCATTTTGTAGTTGTTTAGTTCCACTTGCCTATTATTTGGAATATTTAATCTGGTTAGCAAATGTCCTAAAAAGAAGAACGGCAGTTCGCCGTAGATTCAAAGGCGTAAGAGGCTCGTAGCCGGTTGACAACCATTGACAACTAGTGGGTGTGTAAATATGACACGCCACCGGCTATTTGTCGCACACACTTAGTCTGAAATTGGTCATAACCGTCGAACAACAATGCTTCGCTGGAAACACAGACCCGAGACAGTCGATTGTCTGGAATTTCGGTTCAAATGAGGCATGATGTGGTAGTAGGCCAGGGACTGAATTTGCTTGGTTTGTAGGTATCCCAAACGATCTTGGACTGTCTGCTATGGATCTTGTTACGTACACGTAGACAGCACTCTGTACAGTTGGGTCTTCGCATTCCTGAGTAACCACGGTACTGTTGTTTGACCGCAGTCTTTTAATCTGGAGTGTTGCGCACAAATAACACCTTGGAAGAGTAATGCACACCTTTCGTGATGGCTTGGGTGCGCTTTATGAGTTTAAGCGCTTCAAAATTCGTTGTTTCTGACAGGTCGAAAGATTGGGTCAATCTCACTGTATCTGCTGATGGCTTTCTCAGTTGGGTGTCAAACCTCCACAAACTCAATTTCGTTCTTTGTTCTTGCTTGAGCTAGTAAAAAGAAACTGTCCGAGTTGAATTCACCTCCCATCTGATCTTCGAAGACGGATGAAAATCGGCCATGCCGTTTAGTTGCAAGTTGGTGTTCTTGCTTGTCAAACATAGTATTTGTCACAGTCCTTGCATTTGTCTTAGTACATAAAGCTGGTATTCGTCGTTGTTTTCAGGTTTTTCTTTGGATTTGATGCTGCTTTCCAAAGGGCTTACGTTGAGTTGCGTGAATGTGTTATGTTGTGCTACCGTAAAATCCTGGCAGTCAGTTCTGAAATGTCCTTACGTCAAGCATAAACGCATCTTATGAACCAGTCAACTGCCGAGATTCGAAAGAAATGGCAAACCGGATAACCAAATCAAAGAAAGAAAATACTAAAAATGGTAGACGGTTGGTCAGCCACCCAAATGAAGTGAATATTAACTGGAACGCAGCATACATCGAAGGCAAAATGGACTAATATGAATAACGGAACGTGACTACTAAAATAGGGGTACTCAACAAACCCACCAGATGTAGGATGATCGGACCACAACGCAACACAAATCCCGAAAAGACCAGTCAAATTACCTACAAGTCAATCTGGAAGCAACCAATGACGTACTGTCATCAACCACTATTTGGGAACCATATAAACGCAACCGCACACTGACGTGGTCTTCTCGCATAGTGACGAAGCGTTTTCAAGCTAACTTCCTATTGCCATGAACATATTACCTGTCACTGATGGACAGCCTGTAATCTCACCCGATCTGCCAATATTTAGACATATCGTTACCACTCCGTATTCTTCTTTTTCACATCGCCCTGTCCTTTTTGATTTGACAGTGTTTTCCATATTGTATTAGTACGTATATGTACTGTCTTTACCTTACTTCGCCGGAATAGCCTTACAGTCACTTCGGAGAGCTTTTTCACATGCAGACTTGCATGTTTCCATTTAACTAAATTCCACGCCTTGCAAACTCCGTCTGATGGTAAGCCTCCACATGGCGAAATTTCCCTCGCGGGGGTGACGTTCTGTCACGTAAGATAACACTCTAGAAGTATACCAAGAGATGAACACTTCTCAAACAGAGTGGTAGGCAAGTAGTGCAAATCTGGAGCACGGATATCTATGACTGCATGGAAAACACGGAGTTTTACAGCTCTTGATTATCTAATTGGTCTAGAAACAGCAAAGAAATCCAAAGAACCCCGGAAAAACGTTAAAAACCAAATGCATCAAAAAGTCGCCTCTGCTGTTCTACACAACAGAACAGGTGATACTTTCCAGAGCTTCTATGGGAAGACTGAAAGTGTATTACGGTGGATGTCATACACTAAAAATATTGTGCTTGTGTATGGCACTGTCGATAATCTTTTCTATACATCGTTGACTCTCTAGTATCACCTCCTGTCTGACATGATTTGCTTGATTTGGCACTGAGGAAGCTGTACTGGAGAATGGATTCCGTAGTTAAATCAACGATGATACTTGCATTTTAGCTTGTTCACCAGTCCGTTGGGAGTTTCCGAATCTGTCTTTTTCATTACAGAGCTACTCGATGAACTTCCAAATGTTGAAGAAAATCATCGAGGACACACGCAACTGTTCAAATAGGAAGTCCTTGATGTTCACAGACATGAACGACAACATTGGTGGTGATCATATTCCCGATGAGAGAGATGGGTCGCGGGTTCATGGCTCGGACACGGCTGGGAATTGCTATTTTTATGCTACTCACAAAAGATATCAGTAGATAATCTTCAAACAAAAAAGCAGTCGTTGTGACGTGTACATTTCGTTTCAACAAACTTGACGGTTCATTCATGAACTCTACAATAATTTCCTGTTGCTGATGGGTATAGCTTAATTAATTATTATTTTATCAATGCCAAACTGAGTGAAGCATTGTCTCCCACTTACAGCTACCACAGGTGGGTACTCTAGAATTGAATTACTTCCTAAGATTGTCTAAAAAAGGACGATACGTCTGACCTTTTGGCTACGCAGATGCGACTGATACAGTTCATTTGAGCTCTGAGACATCAGTATGGCCAACCTGGAGGACCCATTGTTTCCGCTAACCGCACTATCAACTTTGATTGGCGGTGTGTGAAGCCGTGGGTTTAGCAAGCTTGTTAGTGATCACTTAAGCCCAGGTGCCCAGATTCAACCCACAAATGCCAATGCACCAAGGTTTCTTAAAACATGACCAGCTCTCAGCTTTTTATTGTCTGACGTACTCCGATGGCTAGCAGTAGCGTGGTTAAGCTCTGATCTGCGTCTTGATGACATAACCCGAAAGAAACACAAGTTTCAAGTACGAGGACATACTTGGATAACATGTAGACCCTTCGGCAGGGACTTCGATCCGTTTGGTTTCAAGTCTGGCTGGTTAAACGTCCGCAACCGTTTTCGGTCAGTCAGCAGCCGAACAGCAAGCAAAATCAAAAAAGCTTTGTGATTTTCAAGGCGTAATTTCGAGTGCGCCGTTATGCGCCTCCTGCAAATGTAGGCAATCTAGGATTTGGCGCGGTCACCTATTTATTTAATCGCCACCAAGTTACGACGTTCTAGGACTAGGACTGCAAAATTTACATTCGGGAAAAAGGGCTTTATACACTTATTTCAGCCTGCTGGCGTTGCTTCAGGAGACGACAAATATACCGCAGGCGCAAAACAATACACCAGGATCACTGCCAGAATCTGTGTTCATGGTAGCATACGAGACGGTTAGAAATGACTATCTCCAACAATGAAAAATACCCCGTGTCACTTCACAGTTCTGCTGAAAACTAAGTAAATGTAATAATTGATCCTCCACACGTTGATTTATGCACGACAGCTTTTCTGATCACCGGTCACCAAAGCGAAGAGACTGTCCATTGTTCTTGGGATCGTCATATGATGAGGTATTTTCCATCAGTTACTTATGAGTAGTCCGTTTTTATCCAGTATGTTCTCACTGTCGGTCTCATTTTCGTGCATTGTGATTTGCTGTCACACACCTATAGTTGACCAAACCGGGTATTCACTGAACCTTCCTAAAACCAGACGTTTCAATACGCATAGATATGTTGTCTGTCACCATGTTGGAATTGGCTCACTTCGGTACCCAAGCCCCTTCCCTTAGTTGACCTACCTACGTTTCATTCACTGTGGTATTTTGGCAGTTCACTATAAACTGTTCACTTGTTAGCTTTTTAAAGCTACGGTTCTCAAGGAATTCCACGTGCTGGTTGTTGAGGGGTGGTTCAGCAGCTCTGACGACAATCTGGAACGACAAATGTTACTTCGCCACTATGCTATGCTTCACCCACTAAAACAACACAAAGTGTGAGTTGTGGGGTGAAAGATAGTAATGCGACTGAGATGCCTACGAACTCCCAGATAACTGAGGAGAATCGTGTGCTACAACCTTCAACACACCCATTTTGTATGGCTTGTGCTTTCAGACAAGAAGCAGTATACGACAATAGAACGTGTTTGACGCCATTGCTGAGCGGCCGTTCTACGTTGTCGAAACTCTTCACAGTTCTAATACCGACCTGCGTTTCGTTCTACTTTCAAAAAAGCTGAAAACAACAACGAGGCATAGAAGCCTATATTGGCCACTTGAATCCAAAGATGTTGATAAAATTTAGATGGTGATTTACTAGTTACAATGATTGACCGTGAGAGCTTCAAACGAAAGATCGCCCTGACACATGAAAGGATCTCTTCAAAACCGCTGTGTGAATACGATAATGTGTACGTACGTACGGATCTTTGCACATGTCAAATGTATTCTTCGTGGACAAGAATTGTTTCACGTAACTGTCTACATCATCAAGCAAATTTTCTCGGTGATGGTCTCCGAAGAGCTTCATATACGTACCCGTCACTCGGTAGACAAAAAACGCATTCTTGTTTCCTTAACTGATCCCTTTCGTAAGCACAATCCAGTCGGTGATGATAGAGTTCTCCAGGTTTTTGTTCACCCCGAAGGTGCCGCGCAACAACTTGATGCAAAACATCGTTTCATTTTAACTGGCTATTTTACGTGGTTATGTGGATTGTGGTCACGTGGAGGCCTAGCGTGTTCTAGCCACTATACACCCCCAAAATACCGTGCGGTTCGGCTATGTGCTGCGGTTAGCAACCAATTCTCAGTCAGTTACCATCGGCCTCAATGGTCTCCAGCGCCCTGTCAACAGATTATGGCATTGCTCACAGTTTACTTAGCAAACGGTAGTCATATACCGTTCTCCTTTACGAGAGTCGACTACATCGGACCCCTAGTAGTCAAAGGAGGTCCCAGGACGGAAAAATAGTATGGCTGTATGGTTCCCGTTTGATCATTCGCGCGGTGAACATTGAAATTGCAAGTAGTCGAAATAGCAGTGCTATTGATGATGGTGACGAGGCGACACTGTTCTATCAAGTTTTATAATGACAATGAAGACAATTCAATGGACTCTGAGGCAGATGTAGGTGGAATCGAGAGCTGGCAGCCAGGAGGCCTCCAGCCTGTGAATGCAACTCAGCGTCCTCCGCACCCAAGGTGGGGTGTTGGAAATAATACTTTGAAATTTTCGGTACACATTCCGCGTAATAATGGCCCAAAGCATGCTGAATGACGAAACTCTCTGCTGATTGCTGTGGCTGAGGTCAAGATTAACGTTGAACGATCCACCCACAGTTAAATTCATCCCTGATGTTAAACATCAAGTCGCAGTCAAACCAAATCACCTGCTAATGACAAACCAGCAATGGTAGACTTTAAGGCTGTAAATTTGCTTCTTAAGCGTTGAAACCATACACAATGACGGGCCGGTATATTCCGGATGCAACGGAGAACGGGCTACCTCCCAAGACCTAACAACAGACTAATGCTGGCTGCATCGGACTGAATTTAGGAGATACAGTTTTAGTTGTCGAAACAAGTGAGTAAATTGTTCGGTATAAAAGTTCTTAAAATGGAAGGACAGCGTTTTTGGACGGACATGAGTGAGAACTCCCTACAAAGCTATCCATGTAGTTAAGGCCTGATCATATTGAAGGCGCTCTTCAATGTCGATAACCAGGCCCAAAGGCTCGATCTGGTCATCCTTCGTCGAGTGACTGTCGGTAATTCCAGGAACCGGTGTATGATTTAAGTATGTGCAGAGAATCTGCAAAACCCAAGTCTTCATCGACCGTTTTATGAGTAGTCCGCTTTTTGTCCATAAGTGTCTCCCCTCCATTTCCCATTCTTCCTTATTGCATCTCACTTTCTCGCTGGAAGCAAACCTGTTTTGTCACGCACTGAAGTAGTACCCATTAACTTACTACGCGTGAATGTTGTTCCAGCCCGCTCCATAACTTTACTTACACATGGCACGCATATCTATTTTGTGCCTTAAAATGGCCGGGTACCAAAAACTGCTTAACTGTTACGTCTTGAAATTGATTTTGACTTTTTTGTGGTCACTACCTAAGAGAAAAACCTGGTACTCAAAGCGCGTGCCTGAGAATGGAACCCTTCACTCTTAACTAAACAAGCTACTTAGGAATGATTGCCTCAAACCAACAAACCGTCATGGGCGGTTGCCCATCTACCACCTATGAGCTGAACCTGGTGACGGCCGATCACCAGGGACAAACCGAAAATAATCCCCCGAATCTGCAGCACTTTTGGCGTGGAGACCTCTACGAGTGTTACGACTAAGTCTACTGTGTTTCGTTGGTTTCTTTTTGACAAGAAACAAGTGGATAAATTTTAAGGGTCATCATCTCAAATTGGGAAAACCTCTGTCGGTGTTATTTTCAACGTGCTTCGACACGCGAAAATCCGGAAGTAAAGCGGCGGTGTTTTTTAATACGGGAGAAAAATTGCTCGTGTTTACTATCCACAAAAACACTCTCAAAAGTGATGCTTTCAATGAAAACAATCTTCAACGCCGAATTCTATAAATATGGTAGTGCGCTATGCCATAGTCTTAGTTTTTACAGTTTACAAGGTGGGAGTTGGAAAATGTGGGTAGGAATCACGGCGTGGGTTGATAATTATTCTGTTTGTTCCTCCACGATTGCCCTGCGAATATCTTTTTCGCTATCTTTCGGGTAGGCAAACTTGTCGTTTTGTGTTGCCAAACCGGGACAAGATTATTTTTACTGTACAGTGCATCCCGAGTGTTAGTGGGATCATAGCATCAACAAATCTTTGTAACCAAGTGACATTCTGCTCCCTGCAGAGTACGACACAGTATTACATAGCACTCATAATCGATAACATTTGCGACGAAAAAAACTTGAATGCATTATAGTTTCTACCCAGAAAGTTTATAGGAGAATAGTTTACATTGCGTGTACCGTATGAATAAACCAAATTCAAACGCGGATCTACAATGGTGGAAAGCGGCATATTTTCCCAGGTGAACAGCGTCGAGGAAATATATGATAGTTGGTCACTGCCACTAAAAAATTTTGGCGAAAAGCAAGTACCCCCGAACTATGACTGTATAACAACCTACCCCGTGCGCATCGGATAGTAGGGAAACATGTACGACCAACATCGTCCAGCTGCAAATACTCACATTGCTTCAATCGTTTAGCTACTTATACGTCGGAAGTAATATACAATCACTTCATTCAACATTCGGCTGGCAGGCTTAAAACAATGGCTCACATTGCGGGGGGATATCCGATTTTCCTGCGGCCTTGGGTGCTTTTTAGGCCTGTTTAAGCAAACTATTCTGATGAGAATAGTTGATTTTAGAACGAAGAAAAATGCAACACAGGAAAGCTCATGTCTTGACGCAGCCTACATCATAATTAGCACGCCTGCTTCACCATAAAACAACAAACGAAAGGACAAGCAGCCAAACAACCTTGTTCTATTTCTATTCACAAGACAATAAGTCCACGAATCCTCTGAAGAAGGGAGTTTTTCATGATTTTTCGAGAAACATCGTCCTGGGCAGTGCGGAAAACACACGAAAATACACAAATGATCATTACCAGTAAGCTCAACAGCCTGGTGAACGACAACGCCAACAAGCGTAAGTCAGACTGGAATGCGCTCCAAAATAAACTTTTTGAACAAATTTTATTAAAGTTTTGATGATTTCAGGTTTTCCTTGGGTGTTTTTTGAAGATACTTAAAAGCATCAGATTTCTACGTAGAAGTCTGCATTTGACGCTACACTTTGTTCAGTGTGCGCCCAAGAATCTACATTTTAACGGTCTCTCCTTTCAAGTTGGTGATTCGTCGGGAGACTGCACACTGTTACTTCGCAGATGCACGTGAACTTGTCCACTTGACCAGTATTACCCTTTCCATTGTCTAGCGGTTTTTGTATAGTTTCTTCTGTGATGCTGCACTTGCTTTATTATTTATTTTTAGACCGTGATTTCTCCGACTGTCTGCCGGTTGACTACATCGTTTATACTGTCCCGTCACATCGATTGTGTGGTACCACTCCGTTCTCACTTATATTGGCTATTTCTTCTTCATAGCAATCTTATGTAATTGTGCCTTAGAGTGAAACTTCATGACACCGACAACCTGTGAACAGATAATCTGCAAAGCAAAAGTCAATGAACGGAATCATCAGTATTTACGGTAGACTAACATCCATCGTTCGCTCTGACAGGCTGGGCCTCTTTAGCACCGTGTGAGCGTTGAATGTCGCCCCGCAGACCGCGCGCTACATACTAAATATTTGTCCAGTCGATCCTTGATTACGACTTTCACCATGGCCTTCTTTGAACTACGCACAATACTTTACGATAACGACTATCTACATGTGTTATGTGACGAGGACTGATGAAAAGGTAGATATACCAAGTTCTGTTCACATCACTGCAGCACCCGACAGAGCCGTTGGTTTGCATTTGCAATCCTTGGTCACTGGGCAAAAGAGAAACTGTAGCCGATTTATTGCAGTTCCGCCTACTGTATTTTCGTAACACATTTGGTATCCAATGCCGATACGGATGTCCGATTACCAGGTAACTGCAAATGCACTACCAAAATCTCGGTATCGTTCGATTCCCCTCAGTTTTCTCCATTGGGTGATGTCATCCAACTGAGTGTAAATAATTCAATAACTCGGAAAAGTTTGGTAAAAAAACTTCAGTCATGGCAATTTTCAGCAAATGCGGATGTTTAGCCTTTAAATTTGGTCAACTAAGGTTATCATATCTGCAAAGCCCTAAATTATCTGTCCAACGATATTTGGACCTCACATATTCTACCTAACCCTTTCAGGTTACGTGCCAAATGGTTGTGTGGTCAGTAACTGGTCGCAGCTAGTCGTAGAAGTACTACTTTTTTCGGCGTGCTCCTTTATTATACAGACTCTAACTAATGAAGATGAAATTCTTCATCCATATTGCGAACATATCAGAACGACCATGACCTCACTTACATGGTTTTCAAGATATCGGTGTAGACCTATAATCTGGTGTAAAAAAATGACCGCATAGTCGTCTTATGTGAGCATTTTACTGAGGCGAACAGTTAACCCGAGTTTCACTGGTAGTTGATCAGGTGATCATTGGTCTGTTCACCGAGCCTGCAATTGACTTGATTAGCTGTAGTTAGTTGCAGTTTGGAACTATAAATTCCGCAACCACCTACGACATAGTGAGAATTGCCTGCATCTTTTCACTTGTCAGTTGCATCTAAAATGTGTGTGCAGGAGAAATTATTGTTGTAGATCTTTGCCTTTCAGCACTAAACTCATGGTATGATTCTTGGGAATAAAGGGTGCCTTCTCACCCGAGGCTGTGTCCGGAGGAATCCTGCGAAACCAGGGCTCGTGAGAAAGTTGTCACTTGTTACTTTGTGGGGTTATTTGGGAGGTTGTTCAGTGAGTGAAACACAACAGGGTTTGGCCTATTAGGATTCCTCTCCTAAAAGCGCTCAAGTGAAGACATTTCCTCCTGTTGTCGAGATCTTGATGTCACGCTTGTCGGGCTTTTTGACACATTCAGTTCCTAAGCGAAACCATCGAATCAGTTTGGTGAGCAGTAGTGTAGAACCGCCACCTCATCACTGAATGATGAAAGACCGCGGGAACTGGTCGGATGCTTGCAACAGGTGTGAATATGACACTTTTAATATCAGACATCTGAAAGTTGCTGACACTCAAGATGTTCACACAGATGGTGTTGTAAAGGACTTGGTGTCAGTAGTCCTCAACATCGGGATCAACAATAAGTTCTAGCTTTCAGAATGATATTTATCTTGTTATTAGTATTTCGACGTGGGGGTTTCAAATTTTGATACCGCCTGGGTGTTGTCACAGTCAGCTTATGCAATTTGATGTCACCGAGTCAGCAGGCACGCACACAGTAAACAGCAAATTTGGTGCACCGGTAATTAAAATGACCGTGAGCTTGTGATATGGTAATGGTATCTAACGTGCATGTTGGAGTGCGACAGAGATCTGCACAGTATCAGCTTTCACGGTCAGTCACGAAGAGAATGCACCTGCACAGACAAGTCAAACTCGAGGTAAAGAAAGAAAAAGCTAATGCCCTCTGTTAAATTCAGCTTAAAAATAGGCAATATTCTCCCCATTTAGTCACGATTTAGCGACACCTAGAGTAATATCACATAATTGCCCGCATTTTTGAAATTTGGCTGTCGTTCTGATACGATCGGATTTTTCTGTTTTATTTTTCGAAATCAAAATATAGGGAAAGTATTGCCTAACGTGGATCGAAATTCTCTCTAGATAGGCAGATTTGTATGATGCACGCGCACATCACCCTCTTTTGAACGATCGTCCTCCTGCCTTGGCACAATCATTCTGGTGAGTTCACACCAAAGGGGGGAAGCATTGGACTCAAGTTTCGCTGCATAAGACACCAACATAATATATAAGAGGTGGGGCTTTTGAACAACGATGCTACTTATAACTTCTATGAATCTTTCATTCAGTCAGTCTGAGTGAGGTGTTTCAGACGCCGTGACGCTGGCTACGTGCCACACACGTGCATGAACGTATGACACATTGCTCACCACCACCTGGTGAGAAGACCGATTGCAGAAAATTTAAAGCTGTCTCAAATTGCACCCCAGTAAAATATTATGTGTACGAGTCTCGGTTAGAAATAGGCGTTACCTAAAAGTTTATGAAAAGAAATTGTGGTTCCTATTCTATTTTTGTGGAAAGATCAGGGAAATTTATGAATTACCCTCCATGAATAGAAAAAAGACGCGTCCAGCTTGCGCTGGTTGAGTAGTGGTAACATGCTGACCTAGCACATCAGATGTGCGGAGTTCAAACCCCGGCTCTAATAGGAGTGAAACCGGATTTCAGTGCTTCCCCCCGTTGATGTGGACTAACCAGAATGATTGTGCAAGGGCAGGAGAACGACTGTTCAAACGAGAACGATGTGAGCAGGAACCTTACAGATCCGGCAACCACATACAATCAGAAAGATGTGTTGAATCTGTCAAGTCAATTTACTTGAAACATGATATTTCCTTTATGCATTGCATTAGAACTGATTTGAAAAAACATGTGCCGCGATATGTTGACTTTTTTTTCCCTCTCTTCAGTCGCAGACGTAGAACCTGCGGGTTACGTGAAATAAAGTGTAGAAGCAATGTCGGGTGGAAACTGATTGGTTGATTTCCGCATACCACCTAATCAATACTGAGGTAACAAGGTCGTTTGGTTCAACATGTCATTTTCGTGCACATAGCCGAGGTCAGCTCGATTCGAATAGCAGCAACACACTTATCGCTAAAGTCTTAACGTTTGTGTTGGGAATGAGTCAACCATGTCATCTGATAGACTGCTTGACACAAGACCGACTACTGACGACGCATGACTGCTAGTCGACCCCTGACCTGAGGTTGTCCCGAAAACATCTGGGTCACATATTTTGATATGTGTTCTGCTGCGTTTTTCACTAGACAGCTGTCTGCGCACCGAACAAACCAGCGACAATCTACTCTACCTGAGCTACCAACATTCTCTTCTATAGCAATCCCACGTATGAATATGCTGAAATTGCGCTAAATTTGGCCTCCAACCCATAGCTGGGTTTCTACAACACTACCAGGTTCTGATAGTAGGCTAATCCGTGACACTGATCACAGAACAGAAGAGCACATGGTATGGACCGTGTAAATAGTGGTTTTCTAGTGGTCACCAGCTGTCAAAGGTCCTGTGCATCTTTCGCAAATGAGTAGAGTAATTGTCATAAACGACTGCATCTGCAGTTACAAATCTGCACTTGTGTGTTTAGAAATCACCGTCTGCTTGATCAAGTTACCCAAAACCCAGGTGAAATCAATCCTGTCTAAGTTTGACTCAGTCCCACGGCTAATCAGCCGCTGCTAGCCGGGAGCTCGCGGATTCGAAATTCTCTTAGTTTCGTGAGATGCACACTGATGATAATTCAAATTAAGGTTGAAATAGCCGTACGGTGATTCTTGTCGAACATCTCAGTGTGAATAGAATAGAAGGTGTAGACAGAGCTGGCGTACGTGTATAGAACGGTTCTAGATGAGTCGAGCTGACGTGTGGTGATGTGCGGTAATCAGTGAAGAGGTCATCAACAGAAGTGACCTAGGTCTGAAGTGCATAGCCCAAGCCAACGAAAAGTCCACGTTATCTGAATCCCTAACCTAAATGTTGTAGCGATTACAAACCACCAAAACTTCACCAGTGAGACCCAAGAGCTCGAACCCGAAACTCCAAGAACCCGAACACAACAAAATTAGTTTAAGTCCCCATCAGTCAACACTAACCAACAAGAACTTTTAACAAACATTCGGCACTGATCTAGTGCGGTAAGCGAAACATGTCTTTCTGATTGTTTCTCCGTCAACATTAGAACTCGGCCAAAATGGTAACCTATTCATTTGGCCAAACGAAGCTTTTGTGTCAAAGGCGAACTCTTATCACGCTATAAACCTACTGATTGTTTCTGGAACGATGACTTCTCAAGCAGTTTCAAACTTTTTCCATTACCTAAATACATGTTTCTGATGGCGACCAATCTTCCCACAAGTGTATAGGAAACTCCGACAACATTGTAATATCGTACTATAATTATTTTTCTTCTGACTTTCATATTCAGTTTAAGTTGTTTCTCTGGTGTGTGTGTGTGTGTGTGTTCTGGGCCTCTCAAGCAACTTGCTTTAATGAACGCTTTTTTGAACAAGGCCGCGAATAAACTTCTATTGTGTCGTCTAAGACGGCGTGAGGTTGATGAGTGCGCACTCACGATATCCGTTTGTTTGGTAATGAAACCTTTCATATTTTTCAAAAAAGGACAACATCTCGTTCACGTCAAACAACTCGATGAATTGTGTGTCATACATGCCAACTGGCCGGCATGTTACCAGTACCACAGAAACTCTCTCTAACGTTGAAACTGTCCTAAACTTTTTGTAAAATTCTGACGCCACATGCATACAAGTCCACTATTCCGTGAATTGGTCCGTCTAAACAAGTCTCAAATGAAAAGTGACGAACCTGTTCACCTAATGAATTTCACTGGTTAATATTCAAATTTGATGTAGGAAATCAAAAGGAACACCCGTGAACAGACTCTCCGAGGATTGGACGCACTTCTTTGGAAAGACCAACCGGAGTTTTTTCACCCATCCTACATATAGAGAATACATACACAACTTCTAAACTGTGATTTTAGGTAGACTACAGCTTGAGAGTCTGGCAAGTCTGCATATCTACCCATCAGACGCATTAATGGACATATTGGAGAACAGGTAGAGTAGGCAAAATATTAATATGGATTGGAACATTGGGTATATGGATGACACATTAGTCATACATAGTGCTCCTCAACAAGTAGAACGATTTCTTCAACATTTCAACACGTCAAACTAGGACACCAAATTTACCACTGAAAAGGAGTAATGCAATAAATTTATATTTCTGGACACGCTGATTAAATAGACTCTCTCTCTCACCCTCGTCAGATGCGCAGTGTTGATGTGTCCTTATAAAGAAAAAAAAACAGTGCTTCTCGGGACATCAGCATAGACTGGCTGAAACTACAGAACAAAATCCTACTTGACGTACTATATCCAAAACGATCGGGTAGCCATGTGATCATCACGGGACCCACTACCTGTTGGTATCTATTTGGTTAAACGTGAGGACCAACGGCTGATGGAAGAGAAGTCAGAAATCATCCACTACCACATATATATTGACGGTCATTTTTAGTGTTGACGATGAGAGTGATTTGGTTGGAGTCTTTAACTGACCCAACAGCACTGATAAGATTGTCAATTCTATCACGGAGAGAGAAGTGAGTGGTCTTATCTCCTTCCTCGACGTACTACTCATTACAGATGGCTCTGACCGATGGCTCTATTTAAAGAAGCGTTTGTCACAAGTTGACCTGCACTTCTCTAGCAGAAAAGGAACCTCGTTCGCTCTGTGGTGCGAGTTGGATGCTACTAGATACACTTCGAAGGGTAATGGCTTTCCTGATTGGTTTTTCTCGTGCCATGTGCAGAACATGAACGAAACAAAGGTAACCTAATCAATCCAACGGAAACAACTTTTCCTAATGCCTGTTTTCAAGAGTGATTCAACAGTTGAACTGTTAGCTAGAAGTCGTTCAGCAACTGTATGACCCACGGTCATCGCTTCCAAACTGCGATGTCTATCCTTAACTTCGCCTCTTCCGCATTCGCAGAATATGGAGAAACTGTCAGCACTCACTCCTCTGATGGTTGTTAGTGGATTCACGCCTGCATTTGATCTAACGTAGCCTATACTCGCTGAAACTGACTAGAAAACGCCACACCAATTGGCTAGTCTTTAGGGGTAGAAGCAAAATCCAAGGTTCCATTTTAGCCCACTTAGTCGAGATGGTGCAGGTTGTTAACCTGGACACAACATTTCGGATCGCCTAATTAGTGCCACAAATCCTGTTCAAAGTGCTCCGATTTTGCCACCACACGAATTGCAAAGCTGTTGCCATCCTATTTCTTACACCCCAGTCGGGCGTTTTTTTGCGGTTACGAGTATTTCGCACATGGTGAAGTCTACGTAGACATCCCATTTGCAATATTGACGGTGAAATCAATAAAAAATGTCTGGTCTTGGCGACAGTTTTCAGGCCTCTGCACCTATGGCATATGTCACACAAGTCGTCGGTCCCACCGGACGGCGACAGGATGCGCACGTACGCGTGTCAGTCTGGAATGTCCAGGAACTGGGTTGCGTAGGCAGGACTGGATCAGTGAGATCGCACGCCCGGACTGGTTGCAGCTTTGGACTTGGAACATTAGCCCTGGGAAAAATCACTGCGATGATACCGTTTTTAAGCACAAATCTCTTACGTTTATGCTCTGGGATAACAAAAGCGTGAGGAATATATTTTCTTGGAAGAGCACTAATCATAAGGTCGCTGAAATCCTTTCGACAGCCTATGGTCGGTTTAGCCCTTATTGAGGCTCATCGGGTAGGCGGAGTCCCCGATTTTTCGTCAATCATATGTTCTACTTGAGTCCGAATTGGATACAATTCACGAACTACACTCACTTGTATACCAGTTTGATTTTGACGGGAGATTAAACTGAATCACAGCTGAATCTCTCGTTTATGGTATTCTTCAACCGTATGTGCTGTAGAAAGGCCAACTCGGGTTTCCTTTCGCACAATATTCGAGAAACCGCAGTATATTCACCGAACTACACAAAATTCCTGTACCCAGTCTGAACGAAACGACCTATGCATCATTCCGAATACTTGCTAACATTCGAGCAGTATTCAAGCTTGTTCTATGGTCATGGGGACATGAACGAGTCAGAAAACAGTGTGAACAGTGCAATAGTATATAAGTCATCCATCTACCTTGATTACAGAATCCTTGCAGATATCAGTACCTATTCGCTTTATTGACGAAATATCGGGTGAAAAGCATCAGGAAAGTCAGACTCTTGAAATTAATCCCAGAATGCCCGAAACCTACTGAGACACTCAAACCGCAGTAGGGAAGCCGACAAGCATCCAGGCCAGAAAAGCCAGCTGCCGATTGGACGCTCAAGTAGTCAGTCAGTTCAGCAACGGCCGACGATGATGAGTGTTCAGGCATAACATAGAAGCAATGTCCGACGATGATAAGCTTTCACCCAACGTCGGTTGAAAAGCCTGGATTCGAGGTCAAAAGCGCATTTTAAATACCGCAACGCTCCTTGCAATTTTGCCCTCTCTTGTTCGCAATAAAGTCATTGTGTTCTATTTTGGTGTCTTTTTCCGACACTAAGGCACTGGAGCGGGGACAGCAGTTAGTTACAACAAAAAGTTATCATAAGATCAAAAACAGTTTTGAATTCCCACGGACTGGTTTTTGTTCTGTGGAAAATTATCATTAGAATCCAAACGTCTAAGAAAAAATACAGTGCCATGCTTGAATAGCGCTTCCAAATCTTTGATGTATTTGTGGGTACGTAGAGATCTTTGTCACAAACTAGCGAAAACTGATGAATCTGTCTCACCATCGACACAATAAGCAATGCCACGGCCTACCATATCGTACCCGTTACTGGAATTGGAATCAGATGCTGATCTTTGCGGCCCAAGCTTATGACCACCATTTGTGGGCAGCAACAGTACGGATATGTGAAACCGACTCATCCTTTCAAAGTAGACAGTCACCGTAAAGTAGGTGGTACAAGAAACATTCTAACCATAAATAAAAAATAAGGTGATGAAGCTAATGGTCACACTCGTTCACAATGTTCGCAATTCCACTGCTGTTTGTTGGGCCTTCATGTGCACGCGTGCACATATTTCGGTCGTATCGACCCTTATTTGTTCATTCCCTCCACCTACGAATCCTCCAGCTGACGTGATAAAAAAGCCTGCATAGTTTCTATGACTCACAGTCAATCACGAAAACGTGGACTAGCCGTACGTGTTAGTTTGGTAGATCAGTAATTACTGACTCACTCGTATTATTGGTGCTTGGCTAGTCAACATAATACCTGTCTTCTTGCCATGCCAATCACCATATACGGGATGCGGTTAATAACTTTGATGACGGACGTTTTAATATTCATTTGTACAACAAATTCCAATAGGTCGCCTGTCAGGTTCACAACTTCGTCCTACTTCGGAGCCAAGCGTTTGCCGTGCCACCTCGATAGAACTCAATCCGAATATATATACCGCTATTACGTTACTATCGAATCTGAATTACCTATCATGGAAGTTCCCTTTCTTCGGGGAGATAAATCTCCAGATTCATCTGTATGGATTCGAAGATTGAATCATGGTGTGCCCTCAGAAAGAATGCCGACTAGGATACCAAAAACCTACATAATTTCCGAATGGAATAAGTGAATAGAAACTATTCTAAATCTTGTAACGGCTAACAGTGCTCACACTCTTTCGACCAGATACATGTGGTATATTCTTCCGGCTGGTGTGTTCGTCGCACTACTGATCCGGTTGCTGCATACGGCATTTTATTAGTTCTAAATTGAATAGTTTTTACTCACTAGGCTGCGTTAACTTTATGCATTCTATCAGGGAGGGGCTCCGATTTAGATGCGGTAAAAACTAGTTTCCTCCTTACACACAAATCATACCAAAAACGGTGGTGCCAGGTAGCAGTGAACCCACGCTCTTTGATCTGACATAACAGTCGTGACAATAGCAACAGGGAAAACAACCTGGACACCAAGAAGAGGCAATTTTCCGAAAGTAGCGTGACAAGATACAGCGGATACGATGAATTCAACAACCGAGGAAGAAAGCCAACCCCTTGTATCAGTTACACAGGACATTTAGAAGAACAAAACAGAATATAAACCAGTTAGCTCAGTGGCATGGCTAAAGGAGAGGTCCCTAGCCCCTACTGGAAAATTTGATCCTCTCGAGGAATCGTAAAATAATTTTGGCCAGGATGAGGATCTTCGGCTATCTGAAACTACTCAGAAGAGCATCAACGGAGTTGTTTACGGGGTTTCATTTTGAGGTTTCATGCGGAGGATGAACGCAGTCTACGTCTTATCTATGTCTTTCTTGACCCCTCCGAAACCAAACTATCCATAATTGGAGACACCCTACCTACAACAGAGTGGACCGCAGAAAGTGAGTTACAGCTAAAACTACGTCCACATTGATGAGTTTGGAGCGCTCAGAAAGGCTAATGATGAACATTCTCCCGGAAGTTTAAACTTGGCCTCGCCACATACAAACCCTGTCAACTGGAGATACAAAGCGCATTTTTCGAATCGACATGTTTGATGCACTTCCGATCCATTTATTGCACCGATCTTTTTCAACCATTCTCGGTTGTGCACTCCTAACTCAAAGGGCAGCACTGGCCTTAGCCACGTTATCAGTGCTCAGTTCGAATTCACAGACAGCTTTTTCTAGTCTTCACAGTCAAGCGGACTTACAGCAGCGAGACTTAGGCGAGGGTAGAAAACCGCAGAATTTATAGGTGGTTTTGTCATATTTCCCTTCGTAGCTTCACCATCATCGTTATTGACAGCAATACACCAGTAATGCGTATTTGTTTTCAACTGTCATAAAAAACACTCAAGTGGAACAGGACGAGAGTTGAGAAATAACAGTGAAGAAAGATGGGACGCGTCAGCCGTCGCATGTTTTCGCATATGTGCCTTGCTGTATGCAGCAAATAAGATGACCCGACTGATGTCACTAAGCGACGGCTGGTGTGGCATGAAAGTACATTAATCTGTAAAGTTTGTGGTTGCATGCGGGCTCAGATGCTGTCAGGGTACCCAGATGTAGTCAGGAGGACGATTGAGGTCATCAACCAAAGTCTTTGGTTCAATAGCCTGACCGTACAGCAGCGGTGGTTGGCCTGAGACTACTCAAGTAGACCAAATTTCAAGGAACAAA
Organism: Opisthorchis felineus; assembly: GCA_004794785.1. Classification (NCBI taxonomy): domain Eukaryota; kingdom Metazoa; phylum Platyhelminthes; class Trematoda; order Opisthorchiida; family Opisthorchiidae; genus Opisthorchis; species Opisthorchis felineus. Next base: position 928,308 of record SJOL01007418.1, on the reverse strand, counting down.
TTGTCACACTTGTTCCAACCTCCAACCTGAAAGGCCAGGAGACTGTTTTCTTGAGAGCTCTATCCAGTGACCACCCTCGCAGAAGGGGCTCTGTGCATGTTGCATGGGCATCCTCCAGTACCTCTCAATGGGTTACTGAGATACGCAAACCTTCGCAACGTCGCGATAAAGATTGATGTTGATGCCTAATAGTGCATTCGAAGCACTGACCACAGGAAATACGAGGTTTCCATGAGTCTCGCAGTAGCTTCTGAACAACCGTTGATAAAGTCTTAAGGATACTGAAATGACTATGTCCCGGCCAACACGGCCAACATGGAATTCATGGTGGAGAAAGCTTGACTGCTGCCCGTATCCTGAACAGCTAAAACCGGTAACGCTAGTTGATCCTCAAGACTCGCAGTAAAGTAAGGTTAATTTTCGAGTGCCTCCAGTACTACTCCCGTTCCGTCCCAAACTCCACTCTACACGCTCATTCATTTTGTGGCGCTTTCTCAGAGTTTCTTTCAGTGGATCAGTCGGTGTTGGGCTGTCTCTAGCTTTCCAGTATGATCAAACAATTTTGAGCGCGTTCTCGGATAATACAAAGACTACGTAACCGGTCTGGGTCGAAGCTGGTTGTGAAGTAGGCCGGTAGAGGGTACTCTTAAACGCGCTCAGATTTACCTGTGGCCTCATAAGTTCACACCCATAGTCGATCAATGGGTAGCAGAGTTTCTATTTGCCTATGGTCAGCTGCAATAATGATCCAATGCAGAGCACTGACACTTCATTGTTTATGGCTAGGACACCATATGCAGACAGATACCACAGACTAACACCTCGTCGAGACAATCCGCCTTGCACCGGCAAAGCCTCATTGACTAGTCCCCTATAGGATTTGACCTGAAACACGGGCGCATCACGAGCCGTCGTTTCAACACTGTGACGGCTGGCCATCAACGACGAGGAAGTGCCCTGTGTCGTTCCGAATTCGGAAAAAAACGTTCCTAGGGTTGCAATGGGACGTAGGGGATTCCATCGGTGAGAAAACCGGTTCCACAAAGCAGTGGCATACGGCGGTGGGAAGAATGTGATCAACGGGAAGACTGACTTGAACGAAAAGCAAACTGAGTCATGGGTTTAGTACAAGCACTTGTTCGTTAAAGTATTGCTCATGGTAAATCGAAGTAGTCCTCACTTTCGTGCTTACCTTAACCGGTCACCGACAGTGATATTCAGGTTGTCAATTTCGAAAACCTTTAACTTTGGTTATGCAATCCGCTGCTAAGTGTTTTTAGGGGTCTGCACTACCTCTGATCAGCTCAGCTAGACTGCTACAGTTGAAAATTTTCAATTGAGGTTTCGTCCTGCCAGTGAAGGCAATCTGTGCTGAAAAGCGAAGAGAAGCACTGTACAGCTATTTCATCCATATTTGGAACCGTCAGCAGTGCGCATCTCATGAAACTCCAGGGAGTTTCGAACCAGTGACTTTGCGGCTAGTAGTTTGAACACTTATGGTTCTGCCACGACCTGCTGATCAGCAACGTAATGAACGAGAATTCAGATAGGACAGCGCCACTCATCTTTCAGTAACGGAAACCACATCAAGTGTTCACGTGTTGACTGTGTGATTTGATCACAGTGCTGTTAAGCTGCACGTAGCCGAACGGTCAAATGTTCAACCACTGTCCTGAAGGTCGCGAGTTTGAAACTCACTGGAGTTTCGTGAGATGCGTACTGCTTATAACCTCATTAAGGATGAAACCGCTATACAGTGGTTCTTTGCTTTTCAGCATAGATTGGTTTCACTTACAGGATAAAATCTCAGCTAAAAATTACCAAGCCTTCTCACAAAGCCATCAGGAGCTGAAAATATCACAATCCATTTCATTGAATGAATCGTGCATCCCGTCCTCCCTCGCTACGCCGTGAACACCTGCAATCAGGTCAGATCAAACATGTCTTCACTCAAGTTCGACGTGAATTAGTGTGATTATGATAAATGGCTGCTCGTTACACTCTCTATGCGATGACTTTACTTAGGTGGCCCAATAAAAAGATCATACTCATAGATCCTTACAACTCCAGACGAGTGACACCTGATAGGTTGTTCCACATATAAAAAATATCTTCACCAAATTATTTCGGGCAGTTGCAGGACTGTTCGCGCTAACGTGCCAAACTCTTCAGCTACCGTAATCTGACTACCACTGGCGCCTACGGGTTGACAACCAGTTCCTCAAATTCGTTATCTGCGCCCAACTCATGCTACGAACCCAAAACATGTGACATCTGAGAATCAAGAACTAATATATGGTGTGGGCTCAAGGTAACTCGGTGGTTAAGGCGTGAAATTACTGGCCGGAGAACCCAAAGTTCGAACCCAGCCCGAGCATCGTGGCCGTTCTTGTCTAGAATTGGGCACTTGGCAGTATCTCAGTCCTCGTGCTTCCTTTGGGTGCCTTTGCAACTAGGCACCAGAATGGTGTTATAGCTGGACGATCCTTACTATTTAGTTATTTGTGATTTAATATAAGACTACCATACCGAGCTAACCTCTGCCTGCTTAAATACACCTTGTCTAACGTGGACCAAAATGACTCGTCAGCTAACCATTGGAGAACGCAATCCATACAGAACAAATGCATGTTGATAACACAAAACGGACGTAATCTATGATGACATTAAACGATTAGATTGACAAGAGTTAAATCTTTGATAAATCACTTGCGATACCAAAACTGTTGGGTTCGCATATACTTGATCTTCTTCTGAAGCTGTAATATGGCGTACAGCAGTGCCTCGGCGGATGGAGGGCAACCTAGACCGAGAAAAATAACGGAGTTAAATCAACAATCCAAGTGTGACGAGTGACTTGGGTTAAAACCCAAATGCTGGTGCAAGAAAACATTCCACAAAATTGCGTTGCATGGACGACTCCAAACCTATGTGTAGTCGACAAGCAACCTGGTTCTGGGTTCCAGATGACAGCTTTATCAAACCTTGTCACAACTAAGACCGAATAAAGTATAACTAAAAACAGAAAAAAGTACAACTAACTAGGCTGGCTGGCACCTGGAAACACTTCTATTGACAACAGGTCCATCATTGGAACCCTAAAGAAATCCCGGGATATTTCACACACACCAAAAAAGGAGACACATCAAGTAAAGTTGAAGTCAATACGAAGTTAAGGAACCAAGGTTCAGTTGGGGTTGAATTTGATATTGTCGTGGTCACGGTTGAGCATCGTCTTAGTGACCACTTCGAAACCCTTCTCAAGCTTGTGATCAAGAAACTAATACAGAGGCGTGTAAGTGAGCGGAAGTTCTTTCAAACCACGTGTGCTCGAACCGTATGCATGTAATTTGGGTAAACCTAAGCATACAACATGCAGTTTTCCTTGAGCTGGAGCAAGGTAAGAAAGGAATTCCAGTGAGAGCGGATGCCTTTGAAAACTCTAATAAAATATATGGTTGTCTGAGGAAATCGTTTGGAGTCCAGTCAAGGACAGAACACAAGAATACGGAAGCAGTCAAAGTTAGGTTTGCGAAGGACAGCAGTTTTTGTTTGTTTCTTTATTACGCCTCTTAAAACCGAGGTAGAAAGGAGCCTGGTAGCAAAAAGAAAGTCTGCGAGATACTCAAAGCACATGCCGATTTCCCTCACTCGTAACAATATGACAATCTCTGTATGGCTTCTAATAAGGGAGTATTCACAGACAACAAGTGCACAACTGAGGGTTGACATTTGGCCGGACATACTAGTTGCAGGTTTTTCCTCATTCAAAGTCTCAACTGGATTCAGGATATATGAGATACGTATGGCTGATAGCAAGATGATAAAGCGGAAGAAAACATGTCCCCATATCACAAAAAATTGCCCAACCGTGCCCTGATGCAGCCGTTGCGAAACACACTCGAATAAGATCAATCATAAACGAGTGATTGACCAGGGATTCACATTTACACCATCTCGCTTCCCAAATAAAAGTTTATACCCGCATTTTTTCAGTTTTGTGTTCAGGTAAGACAAAACAACAACGCGGTGGAGACGGAGGGCTTTTAGCAGCCTAATGAGTAGTATGTTATTCTGATATACCTCAGCACTCAGGTGATTTCCTTCCGGACGCCTACATTTTGGGTTCTAAATCCGCTCGCTACTCACAGCACATCAGTAGCACCAATTGTAAAGCTGATCGGTCTTGGCACGTGAGATATGCATTCATTTTCTTCTTGAGAGATTATCTACGGGAACAGAGTGAAAATACTAATGGCTACTGAGGCATCGTCAGTGAGTAAAACCTTTCTGTAGATGTCCAGTTGAGCTTTCTTCCTATAGGTGAAATCCTTTTGTGCCTGAAAACCAAGAAGCCCGGTGCAGCTGACCGTTTTATCGTTTTTGAGCATCATCAACAGTTCACAGTGTGATTAAGTGCCCCTCTTTCTTCAACGGCAGAATCCAAATCACGTGGTAGCGCGGTGTGGTCTCTTCATATTACCAACAATTTATAAGTAGTTCATAGGGACCATTAATTCACAAGTCGCGTGAACCTTCCAGCTGAGAAGTGGTCGTTTGAGGAGCTTGTCAACATATGGTCATGTGATGTAGATCCCATAACTGAAGGATGACTGGTGCTATATCCTGTCTAAGTGCGACTTAATCACACTGCTGATCAACCGATCGTGACCGAAAGGCTTCGCCTAAACCCACCAGTCCGGCGGTTGTGAGTTCAAATCACCCTAGAGACTCGTGAGCTGCATATTATTTTTGATACCCAACAAGGACAAAACAACTGTACAGTGCTTCATGGCTTTCCGACACAGATTAACTTCACTTACATGCCGAAAACTCAATTGAAAATTTTCAAATTTAATTGCTACTAACAACTATGGAAACTGTTTTGCTCTGTACATTTGCAGGCTGTCTTGTCGCCTTTCCAAATAAACTGAACTGACATTGCATGATGAAACCCAAAGGGTCGAATGAAGTCTTCCAATAGCCTCAGACAAATTAGACATCCAAGGATCAACAGTGAAAATACGGTCATCTGTACAGAACCTGTGCTCTTTCATTCGTTCAAAGTAATGTACAAACAAATCTGTCCCCAGAACACGTGGGTGTGTTCCGAAACGAAATTCAGATTCGATATATCTACGCAATCGTTCATTCAAAAGGTGTGTACGAACTACTTGCGTATTTCTTTTCAGAAAGGTTGGACAGCTTGTCTAATGTCACGTGTGCACCAGTAGATTCATCACATTTCAACGGTATAGCTAAACGAGCTAACGAATCAGGCGCCCCAACATATGGACGGAGTAAAGTTTGCCCTACTGGATGCAACCACTAAACCCGGATTGTCTGACTAGGTGCTTGAAAGACAGTGCAGCTCCCAACGTTGGGTCCCAGCGGCTTCATTGTGTGCTTACCATTCCAAGACAAGTACTTTTTAAATTGGAACCTCTATGGCTATACACCAGCGAGGTATTGACTTCCATGCTAGGGACACTGCTTATGAAGTTGATGATGATGATAACCGATTCCAGATTTCCATATTCGTATTTGCCCAATGATCCGTGTATCCCCATGGACTGGAGCTATCAATACCGTAACAAACGGTGTCCCAGTTACGATACAAACTAGTGCTGTCTAGCACCGCTATGGTCTGTCTGGAACAAAACGTCGCAGTCACGCAACTAGACAATCGGTCGATTTTCGCTCAAGGTTATATTTCGTTTTCCGCCTGTGAGAAATAGAAACAACCAGCCGAAAATCGATAATTTATGTTCCAAAATCTCAAATACTTGCGAAAAATTGTCAATAGTTCTACAACAGAAATGCGGAATAAGGCCGACTACTTTTTGACGCTGTGTGAGGTTTACTATAGTTGTGGTCAGTGTTGCCATACCCATGCATATTAACACCTGGATGCTAAGCATGATGTTTCCGTCACGTTCACAGTCCCCGTAGTTTTTTTATCCGTAGAAGACTCTGATATAGATGTGGTTCGTCCACCTTAAATATGCACACGAAAAACCAAGACAAGACTGATGAGCACCTGTTGCGTTTAGAGATGGTCACAGCAGACAGTGCTAATAAACTGGTGGCATCATGTGCGAAGAACTGATTGTAATAAATCGTCAGTGCACGTAGCCGAGCATTTCTAACTATGGCTAAAACAATGGCCAAAAAACTGCTAGATCGTCCATTACAATGTATGTTTTGGACAGGAAATTTCTTGGGCAAACCGGACAAACCGGTTTGTCTTTCCTCGACCGAGCCGAGCAACTGGTGATGCATCACAGACCGTTTGCAATATATTTAAAGTTGTTACCAAGTCTAACCGCCTGTTATTCGTAGACAGTGTGGAAGCTCGAAGGAAGGAAAACTCCTTTGTAATTAAGTCGTAATTACAGGGCAATACCAACCGGTTGGCTAACTAGTACCGAGAATCTGAAATAACCTGTAACACCGAAAAAATCTAGGCTCTAGATTGTAAGAGGCGTGCGTAGACTCGGAAGCTACTTATCTGGATGAGAGATCATTCCAGTGGTGTGGACAGAACAAGAACTGTGAGTGCTCAGGCAGGGCAAACTAAAAAGGCATTCACGCAGTGCACTAGCGGGAACAAAAAATCTAAGGCTCTATAGATGCACAGGAGGATAATCTACATGTGAAATCCTTAGGTGGTCAGTTTGCTAAATTAAACATTCATCCGTCCAGCGATGCAGTACGGACAGCTTACTTATTTCCCACGCACAAAGCGTAAGGAACAATACCTGGAACAAGTGCAAAATCAGGGCACCAGAATAACAGGCAGAATGTAAGAAGAAAAACTGCCAGGCGATAGACGTTCATACACTGAAATGCAGACGCCGCAGGAACAATTTAATATTTTTGTCCAAGGTCGTTTAAAAAAATCCAGAACTACTGCGTTTGATTCTACCTATATTAGCAAGAAAGCATAGGTAAAAATTGAAAATTCAGTAGACAGACGACCTGTCGTATGACTGCCGACCCTTCAAAATCGCAATAAAGGTGTGCAACAAAATTTTGCCACATACATTCAGTGCCACGACATTTGACAAGCTTAAATATCTATTGAATCAACATTGCATGACCCACTTTGGTATTGCCAAAACAGGAACCTCTTTATTTGTAACACCCCAAATACCGAGAAGGGACAAACAAGGGCACTATCCCCTAACAATCGAAAACAAAGTCAAATTCACAGCTGAAAAAAAACAAATGTCACCTTTTACTCATTACGAATCAGTGTAATCACGTAAGATTTTGAGACAAGCCTTTACGCTTGCAATTTGTCTACAAACATAGTCTGTCCGGAATCATTTCATGGCATTTTTGATGAACCGACATTCCGAACAAAGAACATCAATAGTTTGCTCGACCTCCTTAACATCAGGGGCGATCATATCAACTTAGTCAATCTTTGGTAGACACATTTAGCTACGGCAATTACGAAGAAAACACCAGACACTATAATATTGAGGTCTACGATTACTAGAAATTAAAGCGATACCGCTAGTAGAAGGTGCCACTTTGTTCTGTGCTAGCTAGGCATCCGTGACTTCACTCGGTTACCGACACTCTGTAGTATCGGTTGGTAAATATGTGAATAATATGTTTTCATCATTGAAAAACAAATGTTTTTCAGTAATATTAGGGTCGTGGAGTTCCCTTTCAGATTTTACCAACACACGCTTTGCACTGTTGATCTATATAGCACAGTTTCTGAGTAAAGTGGCATCAATGGCTTGAAGCAACTGCAAGTTGTAGGAAGCATCAACTTGAGGTGGAATGCCTGTGCAGTGCGGTGACAGAAATATGCCCACCACTGAGGGGATCTTTTGGCATGTGCTCTTCTCTAACAGAGTGTTTCTAACGAAACTGTTTTTAAAGAAAGCAAAACGGCCGGATTCAAAATTTATCTGCGTTACAAGAAGTCGGCCATCCCTAAAAGGAGAGTCTCTAAGATGATAATTGATAGGGTTACCAGGCTTTAAATTACTTTTGTGCGTATGTTGTACCGCGGTAAAAACTAAGGCTTTAACGGCTAATATTGCGCTTGTATGTCCCGCTTTTCGTGCCAGCAAACCGCACTGCCTACCGTCAAACTAATCAATGCACCTACTTCTCGCTTCATTGGAATCCATGATACCAAACCCATGTGACAGTCTTGCAACACATACAGCGTAACGTCATTGCGACCAGATAATCGCCTAACTTGGTCGGTACTACAGAATTCAAATTCGTAGATACAACTCTCTGTATTGCATCAGCTATCAATTTGCTAACGGCGACCTCTATTTATTGTCCAAAACCTTGCACACAACAGAAGATGGCTTAGGCCTAGCTGACGAGAGGGATAAAATGTGTGTTGGCTTTGAGTTTGGACAACATTTCTAAGATGGTGGGTTAGCAAAGCTATATACATGCAGAACAGTATGAATCAAGAGACCGATGAAACTTCAAGCATAGACTGCCGGTAGAAACGGACTAAGCCTAACTTGCTGTGAGTGAGTCACAAGTAGTGCGTCTATCTACGTGTACTGTGGCGTATCCATTTGAAGAGAACTGTAGATATTGGTTCTTCACAGGGAGGTAGAAGCGCCTGAAAACGCACGTTATTGTGCGGCGAAGTGCCCCATCCAACTCACAGAAAGCTCACGTGATTCTTTCCTCTATGCCCTCGGGTGGAAATGGCAACCTTTTACGCTGCTATTGGCATGCGACATCAGTATTTTGTGTCACTAAAGCACAAACCTCCTGGCCTAATGACTTCATCCATCTCTTGTTTTTGGACAGTTTACCACTTTATTGAACACAATGTTAACTTTTACACTCTGTTCTTTCGTATTTCTCCAACATCTATCATATGATGGCGTACAAAGACAAGATACCCAACTTTTTTGATGCCAGTTTATTCTAATTATCAAACATTTTTTCTTCCTACTCGGAAGTCACTACCCTACTTGATTCAAATAGATTCTGTACACCATAAGGCTTTTCTAAAATTAAGTCTCAAAATCAAAACTGTTCTTCCAGCAACAGTCCATGATCAGTGCACTGACGCTCTGCACCCTAGATGTGTTTCAGACCATGCATTCATCTTTTCGTGGCTTCTCTCATTCCTTTTTATTGCTCTGTCATGTACCTATTCATTAATATTTGTAGCATTGGCGCTTCCTCTGTGTTGTGTCTTTTGGTGACACTCTGATGCTGAATAAAAGCGCGTAAGTCAACTTTCTAGATGTTTGCTTACAGTATGATCTGCGGACAAGAGTCGCACATGTTTCTTTTTATAGTATTACTTACTGTATTCTCTAAGCATGTACCCGAATAGTTTAACCACGCATACCTCAGTTCGGTCAAGAAGAGGAACAAAATGTGCAGAAAATATTAGATTCACTCGTTGTCTCTTCTGCTTGTGCTTTGTGTACAACCGTAACAGACATAATTACTAACACGTTGATAAAACCAAAGGCAGCACAAGTGTGAAAGAAGTAGTTCCGTCTCCTTCTTCATCGTATTCAAGCAAAATGGCAATCCTAAATCCTTCCTGACGGAGATAGCAAAAACGTAAAATTCGACATTTTAGGAATTAACCAATCCTTTTTACACACCTTTCGCAGCTGTCAGCTCTTCCTAGGCATTCCATTTTCCTCTGGTTGTAATCATTACAAGAAACGCTTATCACTTGTTACTATAATTCAGCTATTTAAACGGCATGCCCATAACGGTTCTCCCCATTTTTTCCAAAATGCTGCCCTTAAACATGCTCTGAATCTCAGAAAACTTCCCTACTTTCGGATATATCCGAACGTTCTCCGTTACTCTGGAAAAATTTGGACAGCATCCCCTCTGTATGATACATTTTTCTATATAACTCTACTTATTGCTACTCTCTGATTAACCACACCATTTTGTACCTAAGCTACTACAGTTAATTTAACCAAAACAATTCTTGCGCGGTACTGCGGTTTGGTTATCTCTCAAACATCTTACTATGATCTGTGTCCCAGAAAGTTTACAGTTTCCAGAACCACGAAAAACGAAACACTGTACACCTCTGTTCATTACAACAGTTGTTGTACCATGTTCGTTTTATAATTACTTTATATTTTTACAGAACCCTTATCGTCAGTGTATAAAAAAAAAACAACCGCGTTAGTACGAACTAAAGTTTTCTGACAATCAGTGTGTTGCTTGACACTACAACATCCGCATTAGAGGTTAAATTGTGAGGTAGACGTGTTCAGTAAAAAAGGTATGCTAATTGCGGGACGTTCTTTAAGGCAATATAACTTGGCGGAGAAAAAGCTTAATCGTGCATAACGAAACTTCAAAGATTTGCGAAAGTGCTCCCAGCCTATGTTGGTGGAACAGAAAAGCACAACAAAACCCAAGTAAAATATACAGTAAAACTAGGGTCAGCTCTTGACCCTCCATAGCTTGTGGGCTATATTCTATGTCCATTACATATTATTAATTGTCCGCCCTCAACCAGATTTTCATAATCCGCAGCTCAGTGGCAAATTTTGTAACCGGTTGCGTGAGAGTTACTCACCTTTACTTTGTGAAGATATTTCTATACCTTGACAAAAAAAAGTTTAACACCACTCACTAACTTTCTAATTTTACCCTTTCTTACACACTTTCTGTTGATCTGCACATTCAATATTTTGTTTCAGCTAAATTAGCACCTTATTTTTTAGCGAACAGTGGCAATCGGTCTTGACAGCACGTAGTGCGTTTTGGATATTTGGGCTCGGGACAAAGTTTCCACCCACCCCACTAAGTTTCACAATATCTTTCACAGAGAAAATAATGGCAAAACTTATTCTTGAGACATCCGCCAGCTTGAGCCAGCTCAGTGGTTAAGGCGCAAACTTGCCCACGGAAGCTCAGATATCCGAAACCAACCTCAGCGTCTTGACTGCTCCTGTCTAGTTTTGAGCAATCTAGGAGAATCCCAGCCCTTGCACTTCTTTTGAGTGGCACAACAGCTATGAACAAAAAGTGTTACATCTGAAGGATCGTTGTTAATTTCTTATTTTATATCAATGAACAACGTAAAAATGTCTACTAATGTTGTGAAGCACTCAGCCTCTGCAATCTGATGCACCAAGGGAAAGTTAGTTTGTAGAGGACCGATGTTTGGCAGTATTGTTTCATATAAATTGACTTGTTCACAGCACCTTTATGTATCAAACAAAGTGATTCGGATTTAATTTCGGCCTAAATTTAAGGTGATAGATAAATTTGTCGCTTGCTTGCTCAAAGCTTGGAGCACCCTGTCAGAAGCGATGACTTGTTGGCTACCTGTCGACAGTTGTGCATCCACTGCGTATTCATGATAAAGATGACCTAAAATTTGAACTCAGTGGTTCCTGAATGGCAAAAGAGTGTCTAAGCTACCGGAAAAACGTAACAAATATTGGCGCAAAAATTGATGTAAGATGAGAATGTTACAAGAATGTAACGCGCTGCAATAACTCAACAATAACTTTGATAATAGTCCAATTAAAATGCTGCACACACGTGCAGAACGTGATATGGGCGTTTTGCTTCAAACTTTAGTAGTAAAACGCAAGAGTCTTGATCTGTGTCAGCTCCGTTTTTGTGCAACACCACTTTTGACTGCCCAGGTAAACTGGGATGGGGTTAAGTCCCAAAGCAACACTTCTTTGAAGATCAGACTTTATCTCCAAGTGACCAAGCAACAAAACGAAATTAGATGTATAAGAGATAGCTTGTTGAGCACGTCACAAGATTTCATTTTCGAAAAAGTTACAAGTAGAAAACGGTCCTCTCTAGAGCTCGGCATTTTTGGCCTGAATTCTTTCTTTGGTGGGAAATTCTTCCTGGCCTCGAGGTGGCATCTTAGAAAAAACTTATACAGGTAAACGAACTAAGCCAATTTGTAATAAACTTCTCAAGTGAAACGAAAGTTTTGGAACAAGTGAGTCCCTTAGCTCTTGGGTCACTCCGGTTGATGTTTTCTGTATCAGTTCTGGGTCAATGCTGTTACTTCTAACGCATAGAAATAAGACTTATGCTATAAATGCCGAAACTGTGCGAACGAAACAAAACCAACAAAGAGAGTAGCGAACATATAGTGAGTGAGACGGAAAACAAAGAGAAAGATTGGAGAAACCAGAGGCCATTGGACTTTCTTTTCAAAACAGTGATAGAGCACAACATCCACATTGGGACATTCAATCATTTTCGGATAGGATAAACTTGAACGTCCAAATAAATGCGACGTCTTTCCTAATAGGTAGGCGTTACCCGTTCGTTACTTCAGACGTGGAGGCTGAGACACATTAAGTAGCCTTGCTTCATCCGGCTGCAGAACGCTCATAGCACACCGCATTTTCATGAGGCCCTGTTGAACTAACTCTTGGAGGGAACAAAGATCTGTTGTTCAAGAGTGAAAATTCAAAATTCGGACCTATTACAGGATCCAGCTGTGGGTGTAATGTCGGACTCCACGGTTTTGGTGATCTGTTGATGAAAACTTCTGCTTACGTACATGCCTCGTGGAGGGCAAAATGGAGACTCGTACTCCGGCCCCCCAACTTCCCAAGGTTGTTTTTTTGAACAGCTAGCGAAGGTGAAGATCAATACTGCGCGGACGTTTCTCCTAACAGGAGCCCCTAGCTATCTTTTGAAGCACTCGTCTGACCAAACTTCGATAGAATATGAATGAATCTTCTACAGATTAGATACGCAAACTGATAAAGTAGTGCCGATGCGACAGCTGAATGCTCTTTGCTTGAACAGACTAAACTTGTCTATAGTTCATGAGGCTTACATAATTGGTGGCAAAGGAGACACTAAAAATTTTCCCTAGCCGTCGATCCGGATACGGCTGGTAAATTTGAATATCTTGCCTAGACTTTTTAAACCAAAGGGAAACGAACTTGATACTGAACATCTTGAAACCTAGCTATTCACTTGCCTGCTCAACGATGCATTCTTCCAAGAGGACGAGTCACCCTATTGGTGTATTTATAAGGAGGATTAAACCATGCTCCACAAAGGGGCGCATGTGAACAGGAAGTTGTGTGGGAAAATTAAACGGAATGTGCAGATGTACATGCCTATAGGGGCAAAACAGATAAATCGAATTGTCCAAAGGGAAGCTAAACCTTGGATAACTAATAGGTGCACAAGGTAAACATAAACATGCAACTTATGTAACACGGGCAACTTACCCGGAATATAGATGTCGATCGGGATTATCCGGTCAACTCCTCGCAATACACTGTAAGAATAATGATAGTATCCACCACTATTAGCACAAGATCCCATCGAAATGGCCCATTTGGGGTCGGTCATCTGATCCCATAATCTACGTACGGCAGGAGCCATTTTGTTCGTCACAGTGCCTGCCACAATCATTAAGTCTGCTTGCCGAGGACTGGCTCGAAAGACCACTCCAAACCTATCCATATCGTACCGGGGTCCCGCCATCTGCATCATTTCCAGGGCACAACAAGCCAACCCGAATGTCATTGGCCAGATTGAATTCTAATGAGCAAAACAGCCAATGAGGAATTGAATGAAACCACTTTGCGAGCCCAATTTATGAGGTCATCTGTTCGGGCGATGACATACTCGAATTTTCCTTCTGGCTTGAAAGGACTGTAAGATTTATATGGCTCTTCCTTTTTAGTTGGCACTTCTGGACTGAAATGGATAGTCATTGGGCAAATCTATGCACGGGTAGTACTTTTTCTGAAGCGTGCTCATGGTTTTCATACAAATGACATTTCTCAAGTCAAGTATGACATTGCGACCTAGGTGAAACCTCAGGGCCGCCGTACACCCAGCCATCACCTGGGCCTACCACGAAAACTCCAGATGAATTTCAAACTTGCGCAAGGTCAAACACATCATGTGGATACTTTAAAAGTCAAAACCCAGCATAATGAAAACAGATGTTATTACATCGCAGAGTACTTTCACTAGACAGATATTCTGAAAGGGGAATTTTATAGGCAGTTAGATATCGCGGATGGCTTCGGTAGCAGCACTGAAAAATCATAACTTAATGAAGGTTGACATGCTAACTTGTCAAGTGTTTCATAAGTGCCATTATAAAAAATGAAAGATCGATGTCCACTCAGTCGGCATGTCCGGATTAGGTATTCAGCATGGGACGTAAGGAAATTTGAAGCTAAAAAGAGGTGTTATCATCTTTGCGACCTTACTCTGTAGATTAGGTTTGCACCCATAACACTAGATGAAACCTCGGAATAATTACGGTTGATTGTTTAAGTATGGCTCCTAATAAGGCCCGCGAGGCGGTCACTTCGTGAGAACTCAGATATAATCCTCCTCAAGCTCAAGACGCAAAAGCAAGGTCTACAAAACGTATGTTTGTTATTAGGCCTCAGCTTACCAGTCTCAACCTGATCCGAAGCCGGACAGAATATTTTTATTGCAACCGCTTCACGGGCTACACTGCTGGGCTTCCATGGATCGACCGAGCTCGACATCATAGCATGTCCTCTCGGTTGATCGCTTGATGGATGAATGGCTACGCTTGTACAATCGGACGCTGCATGAAGCTCGTGGACTTGCGTTGCTCCAGCAACCTCAATTTGCAGACCAACCGTTCAAGCTGCTTGTGCAAACCTTATAATTGCGATGGATGCGGCCTGAGAACCAGAGATAGAAGTATACCCCCCTCTGGTAGGTTGTATTCGGCTATCCACCGCGATCTAGGAAATGCATGTTTGATTGCTTAACTTACTGCCGGGTAATGAGTGACCTGAAAACCGATAAGAGGTATACACAGGTTAGCCACCTAGATTGATGAAAGGTGCACGTGCAGGCATCAGCCGAGATGTTAACTTTCTGAGGATAGTTTAGGGTTCGTACCAAAAGATAACTGATACTAACAACGGGTTTCTCACCTTGAAGCGTTCTGTCCGATGGTAGATTATATTTGGCGTGCACCGGCCACTGTGCCTAAGAACTTGATTGGTGGCACACGTCGTCATCCGGGAACACACACGAAGAGCAAAGCTATCGCCCTCACTAAGTTCTCCTCGGTCACAGTGGTAAGTGGCGCACATCTCACACTCACGCATGAGTCAATCGTTGTGCCGGGGGACCTTCTAGCTGGCATGCTTCAGGCTATCTGCGTGATGCACCAGCTCCATCAAACGCTCGTTTCCGTTCTCCAGACGACTTTTGGTCACATTCCAGAAATGTACCAACCAGCGCTGCACATGAATGGGTTACTTTTGAGTGATGTACATTCAGTGGGCACTAAAATAGGAGACGAAGCAGGGGTCGGTTCTACGCAGAATCTGTGAATCTTAGCGAAACCTACGTGATAATTGTTTTGTACACAGTCGCTTATTCAGTCGCGTCAGCAAAGCAGGCCGCACGGTACAATACGTGCCGGCTGCGGCCGGAAATTATCTGCAACATTTACAACTACGTAATGGAACTACGTGGTTCTCAATGGCTTGCCTTGCTTGGAAATAACACAGCATTCTGTCGCAGTTAAACAAGGCTTTTGCAGCTTTCATCTGCAAGGCTATCTTATCCATAACGAACGTCTTGACGGCGTACTGCCCACCCATCATGTCCTTGACTAAGTTGAACAGCTTGTGCGAATGCGCAAAACGCTCGCTTTCGACAAAGGCATATATGATGGGACCCCCGATGCCAATGCCACCCGCCATAACCAAAGAGTAATGCTTGTACCTACACACTGTACGTCCGATGCACAAAAACAATATTAATAGGTTTGTTTCCCAACTTAGAGGAGGCATACCAATTGAGGCATGATCAGCCGATACAGCGTGAACTTGAGAGACAACGACATAACGGGGGGAGGCTAGACCAACGAGACAGGCGAACCAATTGCTAGGTAATCGTCGAGTGTAGAAAACAAAAGAACCCGAACACTGGGCCACGAGGTACTACTAGCTCAATCATGAAGCCAGTTGACTTCAACTGCAACTGAAAAACTGTTGATGGTCTTGAGCGACCTTGGCCGATCAAGAAAATGGTCAGGGTCACAAAAAGCACAAGTGTAGATGAACAGATGGAAGAATTCAAAGTGGTGACAAACGGCAAGATTCATCTCAAAAACATAGTCTACACTGAAACTGGGTAGACGCACTGATGTCATTGCCACGGGGAAGTCTAGTGTAAAAGATACTTGCGAGGAAGGGGTAGTGCTAATACATAGGGCCAAACAGGCATCGTGAGTAGAATCGTTGAACATGTGGAATGGGCATACAGAAATCGCAAAACCGGGATGATTAGGTCCGAAGGGGGGGTTTAGCCTGTTAGATCGAACTCGTCCCAGATACGGCTGGGGACAAGTTAAAAAATTTCTTCGTACTCGTGGGCAAAGGGACGAGTGGGTGAGAGGACGCAGTCAAGAGTACAAAGAGAATAGTTGCTGACATGTCATGAGGCTGGGTATGGCGGTGCCGTGCCGTTACTACACTGGCATACTTCGGTTTCTGGACACCCTCTTAATATACGCCATATTTGGGATGATTGGACTGTGGGTGTGCGATTCTGTGGATGGCGGAACTTCGGTTGGCCACGTAGGTCCACTGAGTTTAAATACAGCTAATGCAGGATACTACACAGTTTTGGTTTGATTTTAGGTCCGTTAAAATGCAAAACACAGACCAGTTGGAGTTTTAATACCGACCATACACAGCGCTTTGAAGCTTAGAAAGAGGAGGTAATGGGACAAGAGCAGTAAGGCTTTGTGAGTTCGAGGAGGTATCAGATAGGATGTAGTCCATCAAAAGAATAAAAGAATGACATAAAATCTATCGCAGTTGATATCGTGACAACAAGTAGCTAAGCTTTCCAATCTGATGCAAGTATGGTACAAGTGGTGCAGAAAAAAACAGTATAAGTATGCAGATAGATGATGTGATAAGAGATGGCAAACACATAAGAACTGATGGGGTTAGAACCCCATAACTCGTTTATCATTTATTCGCTACGTGGATCAGAACCACCGGCGATGGGTGATATGCCCGTGCTACTGGGGGGGGGTGGCGGATATACGAACACACCATGATGCAACGTACCAGGTCGATCCTCCATGCAGGGCGTACCTGACCACCACATGATGGTTTGGTCCCTCGTGCATGCTGCCAGATCTGCAAGGTGGCATGCCACCAAGCAGTTGTAAATGCGGCTGGCGCATCATTAAGGTACCCCAGCTACCATATATTTTTCCGGGACAGCAAAACAGCTCAGGCAATTTGAATAAGCAAACAGCAAACGGCCGCTGGGAAAAGCATTTCGAGGAGGAGGCAAGTGAAATGGCAGATGCCAATGAGACGGTGGATAAAACGGTGATATTTTGAACGAGTGCACCGTGGCTGACCGGCGACGGAGCGTTGGTTTGAGCTACCATGTCAAGCAGGGGCGCACCTTGATGTTATGTGTAAATGTTTAGTGGGCTGTGGAGCCATAAAATACTTTTTTCATTGCGCATCATCAGATAGAATTTAACCATATATATGGCGTATAGTGTGTTCTAGTAATGAAAAGAACGCTGACTAGTTTTCTTTGTTATTTGGAACTAGGCCAAACGAAGAACCAGTCACTAGACAGGGCTGATAGAGCAATCTGTGGCGGGGAGTTTGCTGGGACGAGATATAAGTCGTCGGGGAAAAACGACCAGGCCAATGACACAAAACACACAGATCACACCGGCATTCAACAGACTACAGTGACCACAGTGAAGCAAGTCACGGGGATAGCAGGAGATAATCACGGCAACTTTCAATTGCCCACTAACTGTATTGTCGTCAGACTGAAATGTGAATTTGACCCTATTCATAGAGGAAATCGATGGATAGTTGGGTATTAAGTAAGGGGGCAGCAGTTCCACAAGTAAGTAATTTATCAACGGACTGCAAAAAAGTGTGGCGGTTTGTGTTATTTCGCAGCTGTTTGGGGAGACTGTTCCAGATGCAAACGTAGTAAACTAGAAAGGAGCAGTGGAGTAGGTTGTTACGAGCCAGAGGGCACACTAAGGGGTTACCGGAGTTACGAACTCTATAACGAGGACGTGAAGCAACGTTTAGTCTAGCTTCTGCCAAAAGGTATTTTGGTGCAGCAGATGGCGTAAGAGAGTAAGATTTAGCTAAAACCGTCTGAGTCAGTAGTTCAAGGCCCGAAATTTGACAGCGGAAGCGGAAGGAGAACAAACTGTGGGAACAACTTTTCCGTGAATGAGCGTTGTGCTAGTATAGAACGTTGTGAATCGAGGGAAGAGAATACGGTTTGTGCCGTGTATAGCATCAACGTTTGCGACGTCCGGGAAACGAAGAAAAAATGCGATTTTCTGAGTGTGGGGGAAAACGTAGATGGCTGAATCTATCACAGTCGGATTTCTCCACCGATACCTGGGCACATCCTTGAGGTTTGGCTAAAACCGATGAAATGTCACCTAAGAATCCAAAAGAGTAGCCATCTACTTACTTAAAAACGGGGTCTGCGCCTGACGCGATAGTTGTAGACATCTTGGATAGTCAACACCTTCCCGAATTAATCTGCGACGATGGAGTTCCACACCTCAAAATCGAACTGCACTCCTTTAATTCATCACTTGTCGTGCGCCGGATGACTGAAGAGCCTGTGAAAAACTTGCTTAGTAAATGATTATGCTTCAGGTAAAAGGAAAAATCTCTCAAGGATTCATGGTACCGGCGAATACAGAATCTGGCCGGGCACGCACTACAGCATTTGCTATCGATCATAAAAATGTGATGATGCATTCACCAGCTGCGACGAAATCCGCATCCTTGGCTTGGTCTACAGGGATGCCTGCTCGACTGTCGAAAGCTTTTTCATGCAAAAGCCGATAATCGCAGTCTCCTTTTGAGCTTACGAGGGCAAATTTCGCGAAGTGGCGGGCCATGTAGTGTTTCAAAGCGTTTTCAAATGCAGCAAAGGAGAGAAAACGTCAATGAGCTAACTGCTCTACAAAATCATCCACCATCTTCACAGACATATCATGGTGGGCCGTGGCAGCCATAGTGGACCCTGAGTTGGTTTAAACACCTTCCAACAAAAATGCCGCCACATGGAAAGATCCTAAGGGCTTGAATACATACCGTCAAATGCTAGAACTCTCTATTACACTTTCTCTCTTCTTAACTATGTTTTCAGATAAATTCGAGGTGTGCGTTTAGGGATCGGCGAAGAAGATCCGTTCGTTCAACTACTGTTCAAGGGTGACACCACGCCCAGTTGCGCATAAAACCCACATTATCATGCGGAAAAGTTTGCTTTGCAGTTTGCAGTGTACATAGGATATTGTTACCCACAGTAGCGCTCAAATGAAACAGTTTGACATAGACGGTCACCGGATTTATTGAATTCCACGTATGAAATACCAGTCAGACTCTTCGTCGGCAATCACTTTTCGGCCAACTTTGGTAGAATTTAAGCTATTTGGGGACACATAATTTTGGGTGTGTTTTACCTTTTGGGGGCCATTAACTACGATCGTGCCAAAGACAATTTGGTAGCGCAGAAGGTGCGAAAATAGAAAACAGAATCCTTTTTCTTCCTGAGCCCTGCAGACAAGCAGCCTCCGCCTATTGCTAATTCCAATGGTTTGGTGACTGCACAGCCCAGCACCGACTTAACGTACAACGCGAGTTCCTGTCCTGCGTAAGTCAATCTGTTGCAACTGAAAATGGCTTGAGGTAGCCACATCGCATAACATTGTTTTCTCCTTTCCATTTCGTATCCAAACTTTTCTCGCTTGTGCATCATTCTGCGGACTCTGGCATAAGATACCTCCTGAGGATGCTTATGTGTCCGGCTAACAACATGATTAGCTTCTTGCCAATACTTTCCTACGCCATAACAAATCCTAGCATACAAACTGCCCTAACGATAGCTTTTCTCGTTTCCAGTGTTGTAAGCACTTTCTGCTGGCGCTTTCAATCCTCTGGTGCGAAACAAGGCACCAAAACCCACAGCTTCCAATTTTCTCGGGCACTTATTTGACACTGAACTTTGTCCTCATTTAGCGCATTTAGTGCGACCTCCCCGTAGACGTCAGAATATGTTTCGCTGAGATTCAATATCGTCACCATACCTTTAGCCGCGTTTTTTACCATGACTCTGGCTGATTAAACACCATTGTGTGCTGCCCCTTGAAAGGGTCTAAAACAGTAGCCATATGGTTGTTTTGAGGTCTCAAATGTCTATCCTGCCCATCAGCGCCATTTCTCTTCATTTTAACGCTTGTAATTGGTGTCCATCCTTCTTCAGTTGGTTTGCCTCCATCTTAGTTAATATTTGACGCCGTTGAACATTCCATAATTCTAATTTACTTTGTTTCGCCTTATCCTTCGCGGCTTGGCCTTGACATTCCATGCCGTTTAACTAGCCTCCTCTCTTAATAGCAGTAATAATAATAACGTTTATTATCAACTGTTGCGTGGCATACTGCCCGGCATGATCATACTGTTACAGTCAGAATAAAAGCATGACCGGCCAAATTTGACGGTACTGAGAATTACGCGTAAAAGAGACAATATCACAAACAGTGAGCATTATCCGATGAAGGCGCGTTCGCGCCTTAACTGGCATGGGCAGAAAAACACTGATACTAGGGCTTTTTCTTTCTTTTGGGAGACGTATCAAGATGAAGCAGAATCAAATCATTGGGATTTGAAGGTGATGGGTAATAACAAAACAATGGAGGACAAAACAATACGCATCCTGCCTGGCACGTGATAAAAAATTGCAATTTTCGGAAAATCAGGGACCAAAACAGCGAATATGGTGGAGCAAATGAATTGCCGTGATCCAGCCGGTCAATTTGAGCAACAACCTAAAACCAACGCTGAGGCCGTTTGACCTTGGACTGTTTGGCTTACGGCCAAGGTGAGGAAAACCCTAAGCAGGAGTGGAGGAGTTAGCGATATGGAAAAATGGTAGCAGGACTCCCAAAATCAGTGTACGGTGAAACTGTAGAGACTCACTGGTGTCGCTGTTGTAGTGCAGTCGGGTGTAAAAGTTCCTTGGTAGAGTGGGTTGGTGCTAACTCACAAGACGGAACGCAAACTGTACAGATGGTGATTGACTTTGCGGGAAGCACAAACTGAAAGTCCACCAAGATGGTTAGATCGGAACAAAAAGTTCAGCAGATTAGAATGAACGCGTCCCGGAGGCAACAGGGGTCCGGTGAAGGGTTTGCTCATAGTAACGAGCGAGAGATCACCATCAAGAGTAGGAAAAGAATAGTTACAGGTGTTCCATCAAACTGGGTATGGCGGTGCCGTGCCATCATTGCACTGACATACTTCGGTTTCGGTGTTTGGACTGGGATGTGTGATTCTGTGAGCATCAGGATTTTTGGGTTTGCCAAGGAAATCTGCAGGGGTAGAGCAAAGCCAATATAAGATCATGGAAAGTTTTTGATCAAGTTGTGGAACTCTTTGGAGGTAAAACACAGACCAGGCGGAGTGGATAACGGCCAAACAGAGAGTTTGGAGCAGGTATTGCTTGAGAAAAGGAAGGAATGGGGTGAGGTCAGTAAAGCCTGGTGAGTTTGAGGAGGCATCAAATAAGATAGAGTTGATCAATAAAAAAGACTTGGCGTTTTCCACAAACAAAGTGGTGAAAACAAATGACCTAATGAGACAAGATAGGGGTAGATTTGTACTTACTGGCCTAGAAATCAAGGACTGGTTAGGCTTGCTGTCATAGCACAAGAGACAGAGGAAATAAGTATGAGCACGCAGAGATTGTGTGGTAAGGGAACTCAAACACATAAGGACTGACGAGAGCACAGCTTCAGAGATGATGGACTGGTTTCTCTTGAATTTATCACGTGAGTTGGACAGTACCATGATCTAGAAGGAAATGATCACCAGTCCCCGAAGCACTGCTATCAGCCTCAAACAGTGAACGATGTATGGCGTAGAATCATTTAGGCGCTAGCTTTGAATGCTGGAAGTGGATGGTTAAGAATCTCATTGCATATGTATTTTACACATAGTTCTTATTGTGTGCTTCCCCTCCTGGAAGCAGTGGTTAAGTGTGCGTGTTTTGTTTGGTTGACGAAGTGGGCCTTGGTGTGGCATAACTCCAAGTATGACGGAGGCAGCCAGGGCTGTGCACGCCGATGTAAGTCGTGGGCGTCGCAGTGTATCTTCAGGATATCCACCGTTTGTTTCTTAAAGAATTTTTAGGGACCAAAGGGTCCGATTTTCACTATCTGCAGTTTATGGTGTTGCCAGACAAATGACAAAACCGGGACGAGTCGAACCCAGCAGCAACAAACAAAAACAACAGTGCCTTTTTGTAGATTTCCTGACTTAAAGGCCGCGCTCAGAACCACTGGCGATGGGCGAAGCAACCGTGCTGCGAAAGCAGTGGCGGGTATACAAACACACCATGGTGCAACGCCACAGGTTAACCCCCTCCCCTGCAGAACGCACCCGACCACCACACGAGGTTTTCATCCCTCGTGTATGTTATCAGATCTGCAAGGTGGCATGCCACCAAGCAGTTATAAATGCGGCTTTTGCAGTAATAAAGATTTACAGCTACCGGTTATTTTACCCGGTCGGGGGAAAGCCAGGTTGCTAAAGCAGCTCAGTCAATTCGGACAAGCAAACAGCAAACAGCCGCTGGAAAAGGTGGGTCGCGGAAGAGGCAAATGCGGCGGCAGATATCACTGGGACGATGAAAATAGAATTAGGATGTTCAGAGCGTGTGCACCATGGCTAAAGGATGATTTAGTGTAACCTTCCAAGCCAAGCGGAGGCGCACAGCAATGTTATATATGTGTGTGCTTAACGGGTGGTGCAGCGTATAATGCACTCTCAGGTATGAAAACCTCTGACTTTTGTTTGGTTTATTTTGGCTAGGGCTCGGCGAAACGAAGCACCAGCCATTAGACAGAGTGGATAGAGTGGTCCAGGGCAGGGACCTAGCTAGAAGGAACATGGTATAAGTTGCCTGGAGAAAAAACCGGGCCAAGACTAGAGCACAATTTGATCAAGCAGGCATTGCAGGTGACCGTTGATTGAATCAAGTCAAGGAGACATCGAGGTGAAATAAGGGAGTGTTTTTATTTTATTTTATTTTTATTTTTGCTTATTGACTCAACCGGTGTCAAATTCAGGGATGCTTTGGATCCGATTCATAGAAGAGATCAGGGGGCAGTTGAGTATTAAGTAGGGCGGCCGTGGCTTTACATGTCTTGAGAGAGCATCAATTCTCATTGCCGCACTTGTCTCTAAGGTTTGTCAGCGTTTGGAGTGCCATCATTAGGTCTTAACAAAATGCTCCTGATCGCTTCCCGGTCGAACTCACAAAAACTGCTCCAATGATGGCATGTGACATACCTGATACCGTCTGCACAGTTTGACGACTCCGAAAATCAAATGCATCTGTGCGTTGCCCAATAATAATGTGATTCAAGGATGCAAGCGATGTCGTACGCCTACTGGCATCTAAAGCCCTCCTCTCATCTATCCTAAAACTCCATACAGTAAAGGTCAAAGTTGCTCGCACTCGACTGCAAAGGCAGCTTACTAAAATTTTATCATCCAGCTCCTTAAAATCAACCACTGTAAGCTGCCAAACGAATTCCTCTTCGTTTCACCCAGTTGCAGAAATCAATACTCTGGGCGTCACTCAATCTCAGATTTCCGATGTAGAATTCGTCACTCCTGCGGGGGCATGGGTATGGAACCAAAATTACAAGGGTTCTGTCTTTCCTATGGGGAACACATCAGATGAGACAAGATACGATCGATAAGATTTGAAAGTGGCGGGCAAAAACAGTACAGGGGAGGGCAAACAAGAGGCTTCCTGGCTAGTACGTGATAAAATCTTGAAACTGCAGAAAATGTGGAGCCAGAATAAAGGATCTGAAGAGGCAGCAGAACTGCCACGATCTGGCCGGCCAATTTGAACTAAAGCCTAAATCCGTCACTGAGGCTTCGTGGCCTTGAGCTGTTGGGCCCATGGCCAGGATCACGAAAAGAGTAGTGGATAATAAAATTTGGGGAATTTGCAGTACAAAAAATGCTAAGGCCTGTCCGAGGGCCTCCAACCGCCCCCGATGATGTTTACGTGTCACCCCTAAATACTGCGAGGCCTTAAGTGAGGGTGGTGCAACTACAGACGGCTGGCGTAAGAAGAGCTTCACTCAGGCAGGAGAAGGTTGTTGGGCAAAATGCTGATGATATTTTGGGGATTGAAGACACACTGGAGAGAAAGAATTTCAGAAGGTCTATATACCGTGGTCCTCAAGCAATTCTACGGTAAAATATGGTAGGTTTTAAACAGCAAGGATAAGGCAAGGCAAGAATTCTATAAAACGCCTTTAAGACAGCTTGGCTGGAATTTAGAGAAGCGCGAGTAGCCAGGGTTTATTGAAAGCAGGCTCAAACTATCTTTTGGGGGGTTAACCGAGGGTGGTTGAAAAACCAAGAGATTAACATTGCAAAACCATCAACATCTCATCACACTAGTCCTGGAAGTGCACCGCCCAAAACTTTGGCGGTCAGAGTCGTTTAAATAAATTTTAAGGCCTTTGTGCGAAAGGGGATACACTCACTTGTATATGGCGGTCGTCAGTTAACACTGCCTTTCCGCGACAAAATGTGATAAACGATTCTTTAACAAATTGGTAGGCAATTCATGGGAGAAACACAATGGCACCCTCATGAAGAAGATGAAAGCAAAAACAGTTAACGAAAATAATAAAAGAATGTTATCTATAGAGGAAAATGTTGGTAGCCCAAATAGCGTAATAATAATAGTAATGATAATAATGTTTATTCCCAACTAGTGGCTAGCACACCTTCAGGCATTATCATAAAGTTACAGATAGAATGAGTGCATGACTGGTGGGGTTTGTGGGTGGCGGGAATTTCGTGGAAGATGGACGGCGACATAAAGAGTGGGCATTAGCCGAAGTAGACTTGGTCACGCCTGAGGCGGCATGGGTTGGGGAACCGAAATTACAAGAACTCATTCTTTCTTATGGGAAACAGATCAGATGGGACAAGATACTATCGTTAAGATTTGAAAATGGCGGGCAAAAACAATACGAGGGAGGGTATAGAAAGATGCTTCCTGCCTGTACGTAATGAAAATAATTTAAAAAACTTCAATCTGCAGGGAAAGTGGAACCAGAATAACGGATCAGGAGAGGCAGCAGAACTGGCACGATCTGAGCAGCCAATTTGAACTGAAGCCTAAAACCGATACTGGGGCCTCGTAGCCTTGGGCTGTTGGGCGTATGGCAAGAGTCACAAAAAGCGTAAGTGAGGGAAAATGCGGCACATGGTTGTTGGCTTGTTTGCTGAGCTGGGCAATTTGATTGCAATCGCCATCGGTACGCACCACTAAGCTCCCCAATAACTCACTGATAATGTCACTTCGATTGGTGATGGAACGTTCGCAATCAAATTGCCCAGCCCAGCGAACAAGCGGACGATCAAAAGAATGTTCAGTCCCAGCTGGTGCGTGGCATACCGTCAGGCATATTCATAATGGTTTGGTCAGAAGAAAGTCAAAACTGATGTCAATTGTGGGTACTTTGGAATGCGCGGAAGCGAGGCAATGACACGAAGTAGTAGAAATTAACCGACGCACATAAGATCATGACTAAACTGGCAAATTCAAAATGTGGGGGACCTCGGAGGAAGAGAAACGCAGTTATTGGGATTTTTATTTTTTGGGGAAAATACCAAGCTTAAGCAAGATCACACCGCTAGAGTTTGGGCGACAACAAAACGGGGGAAGGCAAAACAAAGGCACCTTGCCTTGCACCTGATAAAAACTGCAAAAGGCTGAAACTGAGGAATCAAAACAACGGATCTGGTGAAGCAGCGGTGTTACAGTTATCCGGGAGGTCGACTTGAACCAAAAATTAAATTATTGCCCGGGCTACGTAGCATTGGACAGTTTGGTTTATGGTAGACGTTAAAATAACGCAAGTGGGGACGATGAAATACAGAACTTCTCATTACGAATGAATGGTAGTTTAAATGTCGGGATCTACACAGTACAACTGTGTAGATTCACTGGCGCCGCTGTTGTAGCGGAGTCCGTTTCAAAAATTTTCGGAATGAGTTAGTGCTAACGCACTAGAAAGAACGCGAACATTACAGGAAGTAATTGACTTCATGCTGTGCACAAAGTGAAAGTGCACCGAAATTGATAGATGCAAACGAATAAACCTAATGAATAAACCGAATTTTTCCTAGTGGCGGCTGCGGCCAAGAAAAGGATTTGTTCGTAGTTGCATGCAAAGGATCGAGAATTTGTTGGTACTTACGACATGGCATACTCAACTTTTAAAATGGCTAATAACGTCAGGACTAACGCAGTAACTCCTCGATTGAGCTCACTCATTTCGCTGGGGTAATTCCAAAGGTTGTGGTCATGATCAGTAGGGCTTCTAAGCGGAAATTGGCTCCGTTTTTACTCGAAGCCAGTCCGCTCTAACATCATGATATCCAAGCAAGTTTTGCAAACAACCCTGAGGGCTCTCTGAGGGCTCGAAGGCCTACACCACGCGGATATGTCAACACATTTCATGAAATATTCCGTAATTGGAATCAACAGAACCACTTTTACGTTTGGCTTCAGCCCGCATACTTGCTTTCAGCAGACAAGACACATTAGCTCAATTAATTCCTGTTTATGAGTAGCAGTAGAATTTTCGTGCGTTGTGGGGCCAAAAATGGTATGAAATTTGCCCACCGTTGCTACCTCGAACAAAGTCAGCATGATTCCACCAAATAAATGGGTCAGGACGTTCAGGCCTACAGTTAACGTGTCTGCGTTCTTCCTTCTTAAGCATGAGCTTAATAACAGCCACCGGCCGAAATAATGGCAGATATCTTTTGTCTAGCGGCATTTCTATCAGCGTCAAGTGGCTTGGCATTGGCGCTGGCCAGGTGCCTAAGAACATCAGCATTAATTTCGCTGCTCCACAACTGACTGTTTGTCCAGGTCCAAGAGGAAATTTCTACCTTCGTTGAATAAGTTCAGAAATAATCCAAAAGCACAACCCTTTTTAAAGACAAATAGTACATTGAGGGCACGTCTTAATGTAGGCAGGGGCGTACTGCCATTCCAGAGCAGCTGTTTATTACCGTTAAATTTTGTGAGGGACCCAGTCTTACAATTAAGCAAGGGAAAAGTCTTGTTTCAAGGTTTCGTTTACCGTCTCAGGTAAATATAAGTAAAGTCGAGTCGTCCGCAAGCCGGTTGTTCAAACGGGCTACAGTCCAAAAGTCACTATGCATCTTTGAGTTTTTCATACACGCCTTTGCGCTTATGCACGGTTTTTTAGAAAGCAGATTTAAACTTCGTTTTGCTTGTCGTCTTTTGCACAGTAAAGTAAATCGCGCACTGACGTCTTGACGCTACAGGTGTAAAAAGGGAAGTTTAGCTTTCAGATCAGACAGTATCTCAGATCATTTTGAGCGTGAATGACACAGCACAAGCCATTTGTTCAAAGTGTAGTCTCCAGTCTACCAAGCCTTATTGCTTCAACCCCTTGTTCTATATAAACCGAATGGGCGAATGGCCACTTGACCAGATACTTGCCTGCACTGAAGCTCACTTGCGATATAAGTGGACGGTAAACCCAAAATTTTGGAATTCACCCAAAGTGGCATTCTTTCTCTTAGATTTTGCGAAAAGCAATCCCAGTTGGTCCCAGGAAGTCTAAATTGGGAAGTACGTTTATAAACTGGTGTACGAAACGTGTGTCAGTCTATCTTCGGCAAGATGTCTCCATCCGGAGAGACGGTCGGGTTCGCGTGTGACATGAGGCAGCTGTCTAGTTCTCGAGGCCCATGATGAAAGCGGAGACTAAGCACAACAAAGAACTTCCGTGCCGATGTTTTATTCTACGGCAATAAATTCCCTCCCATGCTGCACGGCCCTCCGCAGGCCTTACAACTGAAACGTTACATCTGGATTTGCGTCCAAGTATAACGTCAAATCAATCATCGTTTCTAATGAATCTCTGAAAATATGTCGTATTCTCGTAGCACAGACCCAATTCAGCTGATCAGAGATACTTCCGTTAACTTCGTAGAAGCACCCTTGTTGATTCCTCCTGTGAAGCAGCGGTTACCGGTGGTTATTTTCCTTTTGTGTTCTGACTACTCTTGAGTAGCGCGATTTACGCCCGTTCACTAAAACGCCGCTTTGTTTCCTTGCTGCTCGTTTACCCGGTTTCGCGCCTACTTAGGGTTTGTTTATCCTCCGGTAACCGATGTCAATGCTTTGCTGTTCGTCCGTCTTTGCTTGCAAGTTCGTGTCGGATCTACCCATTTTGGAGTGCCCGCTCAGAGCTCATCGAAAAATAGGCCGGCGCATTATCCGCTACTCCAACTGGACGCCTCAAGAGACTCTATCTTTGTATTACCCATAAACCGCATCCGCCAGATAGCTTCTGCTGATATTTGGTTTAAATAAGTCTAAGCGCGCAATCCGATTTGTCGCGTGGCACAAGCTGCTACATCCCGCCGCCAGCCAAAGAGAGTTCCCTACCCCTCGAACGTACTGGTCGTTTTCTGCGCCAATATCTCTTTGTACGGCTAATTTACACAGACTGACTGTCCGTATCCGTTCATTTGTACATCGTTTGGTGCTTACTTGCCGTTGCTTCCAGAAAGCTTTGCTGCATCACTGACCATTTTTCTGCTCCTGCCAATTGTGCTTCTATTGATTGCACGTTTTATAAAAATTCACGATGTTTATTGACCCATTTGTCTATGGAACCAGTTCCTGACAGTTCTCAATACGTCATCCACTGCCTCGTCCGTCTGTTTCTATTACCTACTGGGTACAAACTGCGTATACTCCGATAGCCGAAATCGTCCTGTCAGATCTCACAAAGTTAATTGATAATTTCAATATGAATAATATCGCAGGCTCAGCAGGCATTTTGTACCACTCTTCAGTCCTACCTGGTGAACCTCCTGGTAATTTTCTGACCTCCCTCTACTAGATTATTTCCCATGACGCCGGGGTGAGGGCTCCGCATCAAGCTGAATGGCAGAGCTGTGTTTGAAAGTTTAGGTAGCCAAAGTCCACCGAGAGATGGCTAACCTTCAGGGTTCTACGGTGGCCGCAAACGGGAGAGCGCGAGACTCCGCTTGACCACTGTAGCCGGTGATAGGCTTAGATGTGGCTTCCTGATAGGTGTGGACTATGGATTTTTCCCCTGGGAGGGGACACTTCCGGGCTGCGGTGTAGGCAAGAAGATTCGAGTAAGGATTTCGAAACCTTCAGCACCATTTTTCAGAACGTGGAATAAAATGCTATTGGCCCCTGGCAATACAGAGCCCATAGTGATTTGAAAAAGGGCAGAAACGTCGGCTAAATAATGGTTACCTTACTAAAAGATTTCTGGCTACTCCGACCGTTAGAAGCCATGTAATGTGCGGTATGGACTGCTGGTCGTTGCTTGTACAGAGGCGGCAAGTGACGGCTAGCAACGTACACGTTCAGGCGGCCCATATAACATCTTGAATCCCTTTGGGAATGGAATAATTAATAAAGGTTTCACGAGGTTCCCGTTTCGAATAAATGGCACAATCTCCGCCTCTAAAATTTTTCCAGACACAGCGCTGCGTATGGTAGCAAATGAGGAAAACGGCCCTGCCTAGAGTGTCAACCAAGGGCCATGTTTCAGTTGCACAAATCAGGCTTGGAAAACAACGGCGTTAGTGGATTGAAGATTGTGTAAAGTTGGTGGTACCCAGCGGGCGTTGAACAGTACTTCTGATGAGCTGACTTGCGGGCCAACTAGTTATGAATAAACGTTATTATTATTATCATAAGCAGGGATAAAGAGGCGTGTGTTTAGAGTCGGCCAAGGTGTACTCATCTCTTTGGAGGAGAGGAATGAACGGTGAGTCAATTAGGTCTGAAACCGCGCAGAAGATAGAGTATGGAGAGAAAATTGTTGTAAAATTTATTTTTGGAGCTGACCACAGTGAGCAGTGACTGGTGAACCCTAATCTTATTTTTCTGTTCAGTGCACGTAGTGGCTCCCAGTCCTTGTCCATTATCTCGGAGGCGCTTGCTCAACCGATCATTGTCTGTCTGCTATTTCTCTTCATATCGCTTCCCTACACACTGCACAACAGAGACCCCCTGATTGGATTCTTTAGCTCAGCTGAAAACTACTCACCCTGTCGTCGCCCGTACCAACTAGTCCAACAGCTAGCCCTTGCCTGCTACCTTGGCGGCCAAGTCCTCACCTGCCCTAAAAAGTCACACATCTAAACTTGCCCTGACATTATGCCTTCTGATTAACTGAGGTTAAGTGCAAATACGAGACACAACCCCTGCTACCAATAATAGTCTCTTACATTGATATCTGAATGCACTGCATACACGCTAAGCAGGAGTCCACAAATAATGATCTGTTGTGCCCTCATACAACACAGGAAACCTCAGCTAGTCCTTGGTTGCTAGGTCAGCCAACGAAAATCTACCCTTTTGTAGGTTCATTTAGCTTGCTGTTATCCCATTTTAGATTATTGCTCTTTCTATAAGACACTATTTTACACGGTGCCTCCCGGCGCTTTCCTGACGCCACTGCTTTCATCCTATTCCTTCCACATTCCTCCACTTCACAAGCTTCTAACATCGGCAGTATCCTCTAAAAACGCCCCGTGTGGCCGTCGTTTAGTCAATCTGGCTTATCCCCGGTTTACACCCACATGGTCCTCCAAATGAATCAAAGTTACCCGGAACTCCACATCGGCCTGACTCTTCTTGCGTCAATCCTTTCGTCTAGCCCAGATCCAGCCGTCATAGGAATGCGCGTCACCTGTCCTATTGCCGCAACCTTGACTTTCGTTATAGGGTTTTCCAAAAACCGAAGTATGTCAGTGCGATTATGATATGGCACTGCCATACCCAGTCTGATGTCAATCCCGCAATTATTTTCTTTCGACTCTCGACCTTCATGTCTCGCTCACTTGTGTCTGTAATTGCAACTACGAACAAACTGTTCAGCCGGCGCCAACATCCTATGGGACGTGTTCGTTCTAACCCGCTGAACCTTTCGTTTAGATTTACCCATCCCGGTTTTCCGCCGCGATTTAAGCATGCCCCTTTCAAAAGTTCAACGGCTTTATTTGCGGGGTTCGTTCGGTCCTATGAATTGCACTATCTCCCCAGTGGAAATATCCTATTCACCTGACTTCCCTACAACAGCGACAACAGTAAGTCAACGTAGCTTTACTTTGCACCATATTTTTGAGACTACACTTGCCATTTGTCTCCAATTCGAATTCTTTCATCTTCACCTCCATTTAACTTTTCGTGACCCTGGCCATTTACCCAACTTTCCAAGGTCACTGATAGCCAGCAACGGTTTTTCAGTTTTGGTTCGAGTCAACCAGCGTTATCACTGAACTTGTCGTGCCTAATGCCCTATTGTTCAAGTTTTTTGTTTCCCATTACTACGGTGACTTCACGCTACAATCACGTCTCTTTTGTTGTATCTTTATTTCCGTTGTGTTGTTGCCCACCACGTTCAGGCTGTGATGACCCGATCGTGCCTCAATTAACATTCCCTGCAAGCTGGGAAATAACCCCTATTATTGTTAATAATTATCGAAGCTGACTGAAGTGCTCCGGGGACTGATGGTAGTTTCTCGTACATTCATTTTGCCTCATAACTTATGGTATTGTCCAACTCACGTACCACATTCCGGATAAACTAGCCCATCACTTTGGAGGCTCTATCTCCATCACTTTGCCACAGTAAACTTCATACATGTTTACAAACCAGCCGTCGAGTCTGTAGATACAAGTTGCCGTACGCATCAAGGTCTATTTGCTCCGACTCCGCACAAGAGCTTTCTTAACTCATATTGTGTGTTAGGTGGTCTCTGTGTGGAGGTTTATTTTACTCGCTGGTGAAACTCTGCGAATCATGTGGTCACTGTTATCCAGTAGCGTTTCTGCAGCAAGTTGGGCGTACTCGTTCCGGAACCTCTTGTTTATCAGATCCAGATTTACAGGTAATTAGACGCCCCATCGTTGCTGGAGAATTCCGCAGCGGAAAGTACACATGGTCCATCACTAGCTTCCAAGATTCGTGTGGTCTGCACCACCAACACAGGGGACGAGATCATGGATTTGACTCTTGCCGAAGGGGTTGCGCGACTGAAGCCGCTTAAATAATTGAAAACCAGCCACTTTGCCCTCCATTCGAAACAAGGGAAAAGCCTTCCTCACTTCTTCAAAAGTTTTGTCATCTATCAAGTCTTTGGAGGTAATAAGGTATTGAAATAATTGGCGCCGACATTGTGCCTGATAACTGATTGCACAGTCATTGGAGTAGACTTTTGGAAGCTACCTTATGTAACTAGCTTCGTTTAAAGATGGTGGCCGTTGATTTACACCAAGGGATGTGACACAAACAGGGGATAGTGTGGCCATATAAAACCATATTTCTGGAAAGAATGAGTCACGCAGAAGGTTTCTTTCTTGGTAGCATTTCACCTGATACTCTGCAGTATATCACAAATACGGTTTAACCAGTGAATCCGAGCAAAACCGCAACACCGAGGGAAGGCATGGTGGCGTATCGGTTATAGTTACGCTGACTTACGCAGGATGGCACACAATGATATTTGGCCATTAAAATGATATTTTCTCAATTCTTTTAGTTCCGAATCCGAATCCGCCGTAAAGATATATATCTAGCACCCTGTAAGGTTGCGAAGCTATATTCAGATAAACTGGTTAGGTATCGTACGTGTCGTGTGAATAAAGTTCGTTCTTGACCAGTAACAGCCAGCACCAATATCTAGCGAGCCGAATGAAAGATCTCTGAACAGCACTTTTGCGCTACCAGTAACGAGCACAGGACCAGTAGTCTGAAACACCAGGGAAAACTGTATTCATAAAAATAAAACGCAGTCCATGCGCAATTAACCCCCTAGAAGTCTTCAGTTTCGGAGTAGAAGTTGCAGCGGATTTCCTCACGGTCTTTGATCCAAACGATCGATCGCACGCGGGAATAAGTCAGATGTCAAAAAAGGAATTTCATTTAGGGACAGGCCTTTCTTAGCAGTTGAGTCTCATGTTTTTACAACTTTGTGTGGCGAGGACGTTTCTACGGAGAAGTTTTATGCAGACCAAACCATCCCTCTCTTGAAGTAACCAATCCACGGATCCTGTGTCACGAACCTGAGCGAAACTGTCTTTTCCGTTGAAAATCAGCCCCGTGTAGACAGTGATCAATGATGGACATCAAAGAGCTCACCGCGTATCATATATCATCCTGGTTGCCTTGTCGTTCCTAGAGATGTGTCATAGTTCCGTCCAGCATGGGGACCTTGTCGGCTAATATCAGATCTAGAAATTGTCGCTGGTCGCTGCTGGACCTTGTTGGAATGCAAGAGAATGTTACAGCTTGTAAGGCATCCAACACGCGTTCCCCAAACCCTGAACATTGCCCTTGTCAACGGTTATCTGTGTCCCATCGCTGCAGTTGGCCCGAAGTTATCTGATAGCGACCATCGTATTGTTACTTGCAGCTGGACGTGAACTAAAACTTCTCCTACTCCTCCCCCTTAGGCTCCTTAATCCTTTCCCCTGGTATCCTTGAAGCCTTTGCGGTCTCGTTGTGCCACAAAACCTGGGACGAGTACTTTCTCTCTCGTGACACGCAAAGCGTGGCCAACATTTTTTACGGCAATGTACTGTCATCACTATGTCTAGTTGCTCCCACAAGAGCTTCCTATGTTTCTGGTTGTCGTTCAGCCAGCCGATTATCCATTCTAGGCCGTAAACTTAGGAAGCATCGTAGGCTCTTCCTTGAATCCCGTGTTCTCTCAATTCTTATTCTAATTAACAAACTCATGACTGAGATTACCACTGCCAAACTAACTCTTGAGAAACGCGAGGAATCGAATGCCGTAGCCCATTCTCTTCAACCTAAGATGTGGGGCGCCTCTTTCGCAGGAGTTGCTCCTCTAATTTATCTGCAATTCCAAAGATTGTGGCCGCCGGCGGGAAGCCTCTTTCTAACCCTGCTGATATTGTAGAATCCCTGAATTCTTACTTCGCCAGCTGCTATGTTCCCTCCGCGTCGATCCTATCTACTCATTGCTCCCCACCTGGCTCGGAAGTGACCACATCTGTTGACGAGGCAAGCCCCACTCTCTACACACTCTCAGTTACTTTGTCTGACTTAAAATCCTCTGCCTTAGAGACTCCAATTTCTCAGGCACTGACGGTATCCCTTCGCTCATTCTAAAGGCCGGTGGCGCGGACATCCCGCCCTCATCCTTAATTTCTTCAACATTTCCCTTATCACTGGCACAGTTCCAAGTCAGTGGAAGCACTCCACCATTGTACCACACTATAAGTCAGGTTCATGAACTGCTACGGCTAGCTATCGTGGCGTCCACTATACCTTCTTGCTCTCCTGTACCCCTGAGCGCCTTATCAAGCCCCACGTCATGGATAACCTGCTCACCACCAGAGCACTTAACGATCGGCGGTATGGGTTTTTGGCACGGCTGTCAGCTAACACATGTCAGGTTGATTTCTTTAATCACATTTCTTCCGACTACGACGCCGGGCTGTGTATTATTCTTATCTATCTTGATATTCGCAAGGCGTTTAACCAAGTCCCACAAGATGCGCTCCTCAACAAATCACGATCTACGGGGATTGGTGGTCCGCTACTGCGATGGTTCAATTCTTACCTCACTGGGAGAACCCAGGTCACCAAGGTTGGGGATCTCTCCTCATTACCCCTTCCCACCACCAGTGTAGTTATTCAGAGTAGCGGGCTTGGCCCCCCACTGTTCTTACTGTACATTAATGATGTCACTGATTCGATCATTTATGGATCACCTTCTCTGTTTGCTGATGATATTAAGATAGCTTACAGGTTTAAGGCCAGTGACTCTGTTTCCACTCTTGTTGACATTCTGTCTGATCTGAATTTTCTATCCCTCTGGTCCTCTAACTCCTGTCTTTCTTTCGTCGTTCCAAAATGTCAAGCCCTCTCACATCGATTCCAGATTCCTCCCTTGATGCTTACTCTTAATGGACTCTCGATTCCTACTCTTCCAGAAGTGGGTGACTTATGTCTTAGGTACTCCTGGGCGTTAAGTTTTCCCCAACATGCCTGGTACAGAGTGGCTAGAGCCCACAAGCTCTGCCCCTTTATTCGCTGATCCTTCCATAATTAATCATATTTGACTGCCATCCTTATGCAGTTTATAAGACCCATTCTCGAATCCAGCCCTGAATTCGCTTCACAGTATTCTCAGGCATGCCGGACTGCTGTGGAAAATGTGCAGCACTTGTTCACTAAGTTTCTGTTTCCGGCGTCATCCACGCTGCTGTATCGTCTTTGCTGTTTGTCACTTGGGCTGGATCCTTTATGGCTGAGGCGCATTAGGTTGAATCTAGGCCTTCTGCATGGCCTAATCTACCGACTGGCTTACATAGCTGACTGCCATCCTAATTTTTTTTCCTGCCCTCCCTACAATATGCGCAACTCTGGATTTCTGCTCCCACTTTCGACCTGTCGAAACGTCTTTAGACAAAACTTTTTCCTTTGCCTGTATTCTAAACTACGGAACAAGCTCCCCTCCCATATCCATACTATATCATCTCATGTAGGCTTTCGTAGGACTCTCGATTCTTACCTTTCTATTGAGGGAGCCGAGCATCTTTTCGCGCCACAGCTTACACTTAACACTTTCTTTGAGACAGGCTCCAAACCGTTCTAATTTGCGCTCTCACCCCAACTGTCCTATTACTTGGTCCTAGCATGCACATTCACC
The DNA here is from genome assembly GCA_004794785.1 of Opisthorchis felineus. Taxonomy (NCBI): domain Eukaryota; kingdom Metazoa; phylum Platyhelminthes; class Trematoda; order Opisthorchiida; family Opisthorchiidae; genus Opisthorchis; species Opisthorchis felineus. Next base: position 892,450 of record SJOL01007418.1, on the reverse strand, counting down.
AGGTTGAACCCCCCAGCGTTAACCCTGAAGTGAGACAACTACCCTCCCAAGCGTTCTTGTCCATAAATCACCATATTATCTATCTCTTATGCAGACGTTCACCTCCTGGGACTACATATGCACCTGCACTCTGAAGCGTAGTTGTGTTGCAGAGAGTGTCTTGCGCCTGCCCTCGTAATTGTTTTCATGCCCATCTTCACTGACCTCGTTGTGTTTTCTTACCTCCGGCTTTAAGCTTCTATGCCCAGCCAACTTATTCCTAGTTCATTCAAGCCTGGTTCCGTCCCTGAATAACTCTGTCAGCTATATCTAATGTCTGGTGTTTTGGTTTGACTAGATTTGACTAACCTTAGCCAAACAGAAGCCCATATATATATGGTAACTGGAGTTATTTATTAATGCACAAACCGCAATTATGACTGCTTGGTGGCTTGTCACCCTGCAGATCTGGTAGCATGTACAAGGGATGAAAACCTCGTATGGTGGACGGGTACGCTCTGCAGGGAGGGTCGCCCTGTTAAGTTGCACCATGGTGCGTTCGTATACTCGCCACCCCTCCAGTAGCACGGGCGCATCGCCCATCGCCGGTGGTTCTGAGCCTGGCCTTTAATTCGGGAAAATCATAAGAGCACCTTTGTTGTTTTTCTGTAGCTGGATTGGACTTGCCCCGGTTGTCACTTGTCTGGCAACACCAAGAAATACAAGCGAATGACAGCAGTCCTCTCGTTTTGTTAAAAAAAATACATGCTTGGGGTAGACTGAAGGCACTGTGCGAGGCTCACGGTTGACATCGAGGTGCAAGGAGTTGCCACCATCGTCTTAGTTGGGCTGCACCACCCCAAGTCCACTTCATCATCCAGACATAACACACACGTTCTTCCCTTTTGTCCTCTGAAGCAATCATATACACATAAAACGTAAATATTTCATTATTTCCTGATTGCCAGCAGTCACAACTAGCGCCTACTGGCTGTTTTTTGTTTTTGTCATGCATCATTCGTTTCCTGGAGCTGACAGCAGTGACTCGGTGACAGACGACCCATACTCTTACCTTCCTGTTGAGTTGACTTGGTAGATTCCTGTTAAATTACGGTTCTTACCCATTATCCCGGAAGCTGTTGCCCAGCCGCTTATTATTTGTCTGCTGTCCCTGTTTACGAAAACGTCCCCTTTGCACAAAGGATTTTTTTGTTTTTGCTGAGATAAAACCTACTGCCATGTAGTCGCCTGTTCCAACTAATCCAACGGCTAGCCTCCCTGCCTCAGCGGCTAAGTCATTAACTCCCCAAAATTGGGCACCTACTCAGGCCTAGCCAGGACTTAGCTTCTAGGTCAGCCAACAAAATCCTACCATTCCTGGGCGCATTTAGCTTACTGTCATCCCTTTTAGATTTTTTTCTATTGGGCACCTTGTTTATCTGATGCCTCCTGGCACTCACTAGATGCTACTGCTCTCATCCTATTACTTCCTCATTCTCCCTCTTCCGAAGCTTCAAACTTCGGCTGTAGTTGCGCAAACGCCCCGTACGACCATTATTCATTCCAGCTGGCTTGTCCGCTGTCTACACTCACATGTCCTCCTACTGACTGGAAATTTTCCGTGACTCTGCATCGACCCGACTATATCTGTGCCAATTTTCTCCTCTAATTTAGATCCAGCTGCGACGGATATGCGTATCCCCTGTCCGATTGCGGCAACCTTGCCGACCGTTACGGGGCTGTCCAGAAACCGAAGTATGCCAGTGCAATGATGGCATGGCACTGCCATACCCAGTCTGATGGCACTCCCACAACTATTTTTTTCACAATCTCGACCCTCACCTCTCGCTCACTCGAGCCAGTAATCGAAACTACATACAAATTTTTCACCTGGACCTAACCGCCACGTTTTAAACCACTGAACCTATCATTCGAATTAAACCAACCTAGTTTCTGCCGCAATTTCGGTTTGCCTGTTCCACAAGTTCAAGTTTATTTACGGTGTTCGTTTGGCTCAATGCATTGGCACTATCTCCCCATCAAAACTACTCCTTGCGCCTGACTTCCCAACAACAGTGACACCAGTGGGTCTACTCAGTTTCAATTTAAACCATAATTTTGAGACAAAACTTGCCATTTGTCTCCAGATCGAATTCTTCAATCTCCATCCCCATTTTTGCTTTTTGTGATCCTAGCCATTTACTCGACCGCCCAAGGTCACCCATGGCCAGCAATGGTTTTCAGTTTTAGTTCAGGTCACTCGGGTTCATTTTTGCACTGGTCGTACCTCATGCCCACTGTCCTTGTTTTTTCTTTTGGTTTCCACAACTGTGGTGACTTTCCACGTAATAAGCATGCCTCGTTCGTTGTAACTTCCTCTCCTCTGTGTTGTTGCCGGCCACGTTCAGGTTGTAACGACCCGATCATGCCTAATCGGCATGCTCCCTACAAGTTGGGAAATAAACCTATTATTATTATTATTATTGTTATTATTATTATTATCGATGCACACTGTTTATGACACTGTCCGTTTTCCGCGCAACACCTGTACCCACAAACCCCGCCAGTCATGCCTTTATTCTGACTGTAACATTAGGATCATGCCTGATGGTATGCCACACACCAGTTGGGAATAAACATTATTATTGTCATTATGTCCAATGGAAGGCACGGGATAAAAAGACTGGCTGATGGCCAGCTGTCACTTATAAAGGAAAGTGAGGTTTCGAAAACCAAAAAAGCTGTTTGAAGGGACACGTGGTTTCCGGGATGAGATACGAAGGATTTTGAAGCCAGGTGCAACTCCCAAATTCCAAGGAGAGTTGTGAGACAGGCAGTCATTCGCATCGTCGGGAAATGCGGAACAAATATGACACAGAAAGAGGTGGTGGTTGCGGAGGGATGGGTGGCGACCGAAACTGGGTACAGGTGGGACGAACGTAGGCGAGCAAGATGGTGGAAGCAGATAATGGGCTAAGCTAGCCACCGGTGTTTGATGATGCGTGGTTTTATTAAGCGTGTTGTACGTATGGTTTGATGTACTTGTCATGTAATTATCGAGAGGCCGGAGCAAAGTCGGTTTGTCTCGTAAAGAACGAGGGACAGATTTTTGAGGGTACAGTTTTGAGGGCGTCACGCATTGAGGCCTCGACAATAAATGCTTGATCCGAAGGCATATTTTGGCCTAGGCGGAACGTGGGGAGTAATCAGGTTAGGAAGTTTGTGACGATAGCAAGTTCCTTCAACGACCTGTGTAGTCATTTCTCTGGTTGGGAGATGTGCTGCATCAGTCCTTTCAGACCTGAAGAGAGCTCTGCCGGGATGGTAGAGACATTTGCGGTTTTCATAGGTGTTAAACCAAAAAGTCCATTTGCGAGAATAATGAAGGGTTCGGGGTTTTGGAAGGCTATGAGGCTAGAAGTTACCGAATAGCTTGGTGTGGGTCCAGTGCTGGGAGCAACACTAAGAGTATGGGGGTACCATGAGAGCGTCCACGTAAGTACTGGCGGTTGACGGTCGTTCAAAACAGTGGTCGTTGGACTGGCACCTTCCTCTAAATGACGAGAAGTGCGTCCATATGTCATTTGGAGGAGACTCAGCGAACGCCTATGTCGTGCATGGTGAGAATGGTCCAGAAGACACCACGAAGATAGATACCAAAAAGGATTTGGGTATCTGGCTCTCTTCAAACATGTCCTTCTCACTGCACCATGAGAAATCGGCCCAAAAGGCATTCGCCGTTCTACGAATGATTAGGCGCACCTTTCCCCGTATTACTCGCATGGACTTCCAAATACTCTATGGGGCCTTCGTCAGACCGCTTCTTGAATACGCCAACCAAGTTGTCTACTCAGGGCGCACGAAGGACGTAACCCTCACTGAGCGTGTCCAGCGAGCTGCTACGAAAATGGTTGCGGGCCTTAAATCCGTGGACTACGAAATGCGTCTCACGGCGCTTGACCTCTTTCCCCTCGAGTATCGCCGCCTCCGAGGGGACCTAATTCTTACTTATGCCCTGTTTGAACAAGGTTTGGCCAACAGGTTTTTCACCGTTGAGCCAGCAAACACACGGCGGGGACATGGTAAGAAGATTTTTAAGCTAAGAGCGCACACTTTTATTAGGCAAAATTTTTTCTCATTTCGTGTAGTAGCTGCGTGGAATAACCTTCCTCCATCAGTTGTCCACGCTCCTTCTAGAACCCATTTCAAAGCACTACTAGACACTTTTCTATGCGAGTCCTCGTGCTGGCAAACATACTGCCCCGCGCTGAGAACTTAAAGAGCAGTGCTACACCCTTTTTTCGCTTGTGCCTTTCAGGTGAACGACAACCGCAGAACGACAAGAACACAACCGACCCGGGAAACTTGGGCAAAAGCCTCGATCCTGTGTATCAATCCGTGAATCCGTGAAAAAAACAGGTTCAGGTACAAAAGCGTATGGGACCGGGTTTCCAGTGGGACGAGGTGGCCGATGGTTTGTGATGAGGCGTCCGTGAGTTTTACTCACAGGTGCACCAGTAGTGTACACGCTTGTGGGGTTGATCCTTTTGTTGATCATACTGGATGTCGGGGTATTTAGAGGGCCTGTGTGGTCGACTGGCTGGCCCGAGGTGGAAAATGATAGTTGGTCTGACGGTTAATGAGATTCAAGGCCAACAGATCCTTGCGTCTGATATCACAACGAGATGTGGAATTAAGGTATAAAGTAGACGTGAATACCACAGCAACCTCAGCTTCATCAGTGACGGTTGAAGGCCTAGGGTAGTTCGATGCTACCACATAGGAGGTTGGGTAATTCGGCAGGCTCCGTAAGTTATAGGTGGATTTGGAAGGGTTTGGCCACTATGCTTACATGCATTGACGATGAACCGACTTGCGCGGTCGCCCGGGGAGTTAAGCTTACGGGGCATTTATGACTGAGTCACCTCAAATGCCGTAGGTTGCGCAGATTGATGAGTGGAAGCGGGTTCTACCTAGTAGCTTTCAGTGACCGACTTTTGGGATTTAGTTAATACTACTATTAGGTTTATTTCTGTCTAGACGCGTCCAGGCATGAAAAAGTACATGTGCAGAGAACAAAGCGCCCCGAAGGTCACCAGCGGTCCCACATGTTCAGGATAGCAGGTACGTTGGCGGATCGCACCAAACACGGCTTAGCAACATGCGACCAGTGGAGTGCGGGTGAAATTGTTCACGACCGGAACACCGCCATTGGCTGTACAGAACGAACAAGTGAACGACCATAATCAGCCATTTAGTCATCCTATATATTTACGCAGAAGCTCTGTATGTTTGTCCTGACAATACAGCCGTGTTCCGAGTTCTCTGTTCTCTCCTTATCGCGTAGGCTGACGGGCTCAGTTCAGGCGTAACCAATAGACGGCCATTCACGACACTACAATTTCCGAACTTGTAGGGAACATGCCAATTTGATATGCTCCGGTTCGTTGCAACCTGAAAGCGGCGGGCAATAAAACAACGAGGAAGAAAGTACAAACGACGAGACGCGCTTATTACGTGAATTCCCACCGTTGCTGTGGGAACCGAAAAATAGAATAACGGGGCACGCGGTAAAACTAGTTCAATGATGAAGACATTTGACTTGGACTAAAAGTGAAAGACCGTTGCTGGCCATGAGTGACCTAGGGAGGTTGAGTAAATGGTCATGGTCACGAAAAGCGAAATGGAGATGAAGGTGAAAGAACTCAAAGTGGAGACAAGTGGCGAGTTTTGCCTCTAAAACATAGTTTAAACTGAAACTAAGTAGACTCACTGGTGTCGCCGTTGCAGGGAAGTCAGTTGTAAAGGATATCTTCAGTGGGTAGATAATGCTAGTGCATAGGGCGTTGAAGAAGTTGACGAAGTTATTGAACTTTCGGAAGGGGCAAACTGAAATCGCAGTGGAAAACCAGGTCGGTTAAACCCGAACGAAAGGTTCAGCGGTATAAGGACGAACTTGTCCCAGAGGCGGTTGGGGCTGGGTGAAAATGTTGTTCGTAGTTGCAACCACAGGCTCGAGTGAGCGAGGGGTGAAGGTCGAGGGTAGGAAGTAACTAGTTGCGGGAGTGCTATCAGACTGGGTATGGTAGTGCCACGCCATCATCGCACTGGCCTACTTCTGTTTCTGGACAACCCCTTAACGGAAGTCAAGGTTGCGGCAATCGGACCAGTGATGCACATTCCCGTGGCGACCAGATCTAAATTAGACGAGAGGAGTGACCCAGGTGGAGCCAGTTCGATGTGGAGTCACGGGTAATTTTGGTTCATTTGGTGGACCATGTGAGTGTGGACCGAGGACCAGCCAGATTGAATGGATGAAAACCAATCGGGACGTTTGAAACTGCTACTGCCGAAGTTAGGAGCACGGTAGGATGGGTAATGAGAAAAGAATAGGATGAGAGCAGTAGCGTTAAGTGAGTGTCCAGAGGCATCAGATAAGACGGAATCCGAGAGAAAAAATAATTCAAAGGGAATGCAAACAAGTAAAACGATCCTATGAAATGGCGGATTTTATTTGGCTAACCTAGCAGTCAAGGACTGGCTGAGGTTGACGATGTAGGATGAGGGCCCACCGAATCATTATTAATGGGCCTCTATTCGAGTGAATGCAGTACATCCAGATCCCAACGCAAAAACTATCATTGGTGGTAAGAGTTGTGTCTCGTGTGCGCACTGAGCGTCGGTCAGTCAGAGGGCGCAAGGCCAGGGCAAGAGTAGTTGCGTTCTTTTTGGAAGATGAGGACTTATGTCGAGGTATCGAGCGGGGAGGCTGGCTGTTAGACTGGTTGGTGCGGGCGGCGACAGGGCGAGTTAGAGAGGGAGCTAAAGTAGTTTTTAGCTCAGCTAAATAATCCAATCACAGGGTCTCCGTGGTTCGGTGTGCGGGAGTTAATGTGAAGAAGGACTGCAGACAGCAAATGATCGGTTGAACGAGAGCCTCTGAGATAATGGATAGAAACTGTAGTGTAACTACAAGCTACTAGAGGAACTGAACAGAAAGGTGAGTATGGTTCACCAGTCACTGTGTCGCTGCTGTCAGCTCCGCGCAACAAATGGTGCATGACAAAAACAGCCAACAGGCACTAGCCATGACTGCTGGTATTCAGGGAATAATAAGGTAGATGATCACTTCGTGGCACAGGCAGGAAGAGCGTGCGTTATGTCTGGTTGATGAAGTGGACTTGGTATGGTGGAACCCCAACTAAGACGAAGGTTGAAACACCAGGCACGTCGAGGTTAGCCGTGAGCCTCGCAGAGTATCTTTGGACTACCCCATGCATTTTTCATAAGTCACACGAAAGAACAGTTGTTCTTTGCTTGTATTTCTTGGTTTTGCCAGATAAATGAGCACCGGGGCAAGTCCGAACCAACTAAAGACAAAAACAACGGTGCTCTTCTACGGATTTCCCGAATTAAAGGTCAGGCTCAGAACCACCGGCGATGGGTGATGACCCGTGCCTCTGGGGGGATGGCATGTACGCAAGCGCAACACGGTGAAACGTAAGAGGACCGCCCTTCCTGAAGGGTGTACCCGTCCGCCACACGGGGGTTTTATCTTTCCTGCATGCTACCAGAGCTGCCCCTGCAGTCGAGTACCAGCAGCTTCAATTTTATGGTTCGCCATTCTTCGGTAGAGGGGAGAAAGTACTGAGATTTTGGCAGACGCACGGCACCGTTTTCATCCCTGCATCGCGTTATTATTGTGCAACAGGTGGATGGTTTCTACTTTTGGAGCCGTCGAGCTGTGCTGGTGGTGTCAAGCATGTCACAAAAATACAAGATGGCAGTTTTGGTATGTTCAAGCGGAATTCGATCAGGCGCGTTGAATATTGGGGCCTAATAACGGCAGCACATTCGTTTGCAAATTTCAGAGGCCATCGTGTCAATAAGAATTGACGCTTTTTCAAGATTTGCTAATCGCACGTTGCGCCATGCTTTAGAAGAGATGAAATAAGCTGTATGGCTCGGAAAGAGGACAGTTCATTTTCATCTTGTGCAGACAGGCTCTGAGATTTTCTAGGTCTTTCTGGACCCGAGCTCCCTCTGGTAGAGGTGAAAGAGGAAAGTTACTGGATTGAGGGAGGAAAGGGTTGTCAGTTAGTACTACTAAACAGTCTGGGGCTGCTTAGTGTTCCCGGTTCACCTGACTCGAAAAGCGTGGGGTTTGTGAGCTGGGTCTTTCGGCTGTGAGGTGCTTCATTGAACATAGTAAGGAGATAGATGATGGGTGTTCGGTGTTTAACAACCGCTTAGAGGAGGAAGACGCGAGTGGTGGCATCATGTGCTTCGGTGTATGTTGAGGAATATTTATTCGGGAGAATAAGGAGGAAAAAGCGCTAGAGTTCCCAGATCGTATTGCGGGGGCCTCAATCGGTCTTAGCCACCTCTGTGAGCTGATAAAGTAGATGGGATTGTGGGAGCTTAGGTCAGTTGCAGTACGTTGACAGGAGCGATTATGTAGGTGAAGACTAAACGTTTTCGACGCACTGGGAAAGAAAGTCCGGCAAGCAAGTAAGCAAGCCTTTATGTAGCAGGTGCTCACGAACTTAGGAGGCTTCCTTTTTATTTTAAACGACGCTCTAACCGAACAATGAAGATTACAGCCGTCTGTTTAACAACATATGCACAGCATCTGGTATCCGGTGTCTCAGAGGGATGTCACCAGATTACGAGGGTGATACTGCAGTTAAGTGCGGACTGGTTGCAATTTATTGCGAGGACGGCTACAGGACATGAATATCAGAAAGCAGAAAAAGAGTGAAGTAGGAGGTGAACAGTGTAATTATGGGAATGGCCTTTTGGGAGTGACAGTGACAAGATTAGGCGTTGACTAAACCTGCTGAAGAAGGGAAAGCCGGTGGCCCTTGTGGGCACAGCAAATTGAGGGAACGCCGTAGATAAATAAGTATCAAGTATAAAAAATGGGTAAAGAGCTATGGACGGGCTAGAATTCAGGAAAGTTTCTACAACACCTGACCTTACGATTTTAGTTTTGCGGCGTAAGGGGATGGAACGCATTCTGAAGCGGTCCAACTTAACTCTCCTTTGTGTCAACAACTTGATATCACAAGCGCAACACCGATTACAGCCAAACCATTGTTGCATGAGGACTATACTCGTATTTATGGACGGCTCAATCCAAGCCAAGGATGAAGCATGCCATCGGATATCATACTTTTCTACTTCCCTAGAGCATCTGATCGAGCACAACACGTTCTGCTGCTCCACAAGCTCCGGTCTTACGGGATTTAGGGGAGATTTTGCGCTGTATTTAGGCATTCCTATAAGATAGAACATTCTGAGTGAAAGCAAGCTCTACCTACTCTTCGGCACCGCGCTCCCTTTGGGTTCCACAGGGCTCCGTTTTGGGACGACTCCTGTTTGTGATCTACGTCAACGACCTTCCTTTCAAGTTCTTTCAAGTTCACTTATACCGTTTGCGGACGACTTGATATCCTGGAGTTCCAACACCAGTGCTCTCTAGCTGAATGTCGACGCCACAAATCAGAGGTCGCTGGACTGGCTTCTTCTTCTGCATGATGAAAAGTGCGTCCATATGTCATTCCGGGGGGGGGGAGACCCAGCGAATGCCAATGTCGCGCACGATGAGAATGGACAAGAAGACATTTCGAGGATAGATACCAAAACGTATTTAGGTAGCTGGCTCGCTTCAAACATGTCCCTCTCACTGTACCATAAAAAATCGGCATTCGGCGCACCTTCCCCCGTGTGCGCGCATGGACTTCCATTTTCTCCACGGTGCCTACGCTAGACCGATTCTTGAATACGCCAACCACATTGTCTACTCGGGACGCAAGAAGGACGTAATCTCACTGAGCCTGTCCAACTAGCGGCTACGGAAATGGTGGCCAGCCTTAAATTCGTCGATTATGAAACGTATCTCGCGGTGCTTGACCTCTTTCCCCTGGAGTATCGCTGCCTTCGAGGCTGCCTAATACTTGACTATGTCCCGTTTGAACAAGGTTTGGTCAAAAGGCGTTTCCCCGTTGACCCAACTAACACAACGAGGACATAGTAAGAGGATTTCCAAACTCAGGCGCAAAATCTTATTGAGCATCAGTCGTTCTCATTTCGCGTGGAATGACCTTCCTCTGACGGTTGTTCACTCTGCGTCCAGAAGCTTTTTATGTTAGTCCCCGCGCTGGCAGGATTACTGCGCCACTCTGAGAAATTAGGAGCAGTTCTACACCCTTTTTTCGTTTAGGCCTTTCAGTTGAACGGAAGCCGCTGAACGATAAGAACAAACCCGACCAGGGAAGTTTGAGCGAAAGTCTCGGTCCTGTGTATCAAATCGTGAGTCCGTGAAAAACAAAACGACCTGGTTAAGACTCGTACAACGCACCAACACGGCAGGATCAACAGCAACCGACAATTTTAAGAGGAAGTTCAGGTAGCGAGGGACCTTACGTGGGCCAAATTTCTTATGCAATCTGTACTTCCATAAGCCAATCACTTCACGAGTGTCGTATACATTGAGCTTTTTCGGTTACCTTCAAGGTCATCCATGTTTGCCACAGGTACGAAAATTTTCGAGATACAGATTTGGAGCCTTTCGGAGGACATGTAGACCTTGGACACGTAACCAGCCACGGATTTCAGGGGCGTCTTTGCGAGTTGTAGTGTGTTGAATAATGCGTTATCACTATACATCACGCTTGCAGGTTAAAATTTCTATATCATGGAGTATTGAATAGTTCACTCGCCTTCCTGACTTAAGCGTGATGAAAATTTACTTAGAAACGCCCATAAAACTACGGACCCCTAAAAGCTCAACATTTGGTCTGATTACGTCTCATGCATGGTCACTGCCATAAGGTTTCAACAGGTGGACTCCTTTTACCTCGTTGTTGTTTCTCTCCAAAACAAACACCCAGAATCACCTGACGTAGCCTCCACGCTGATCACTCTAAACACTCACTCGGCGAGTCCATTCCCACTCTACGTTCTTCAAGTTGAGACTAGTCCCAACTCGTAGGTAAACCCTCCACTACAGCCCCCCCTAATTCCGACAGTTTGTCCCCATCGAGTCTGCCAATTCACATGCAAATTTTTAAACTTTTTACCAGATAGTTTATTCCTACGTGTAATATCAGAGCGCCGATATCCTGTTCATCGGGTAGTAAGGCCCCACAATTTTACTTTGGCTTATCTACAGGAACATAAGCGGACACGAAAACATGCTAACCAACTCCACGAGCTTTTGACTTTATACCCGGCTTAGTGACTTGAACTTCATGCAGAAGCTGTTAGCAAAGTGAGCTTAGATAAAATTTACCCACCATCAGGCTCCACTGACAAACGTCAAGTCGTTGGGAGGAGTCTTCCTTAATCCTACTGCCCGAAGAATGGTATCCGTAACAAGATGAGTAGGTAAACTGTGAAATGGGGCTGTGCTTGACGACGACCCAAAGATCTCCCAGAAAGACACACAAGAACGATCAGACTACCTTTAAACCACTGCACAGTACTTGTCCTTGAAGACAAGAACAACTTACAAACTTCATTTGTTACACAGTTCACAACCAGCCCAAAGCTCCTGTCCAACGGACTGACTGGGGGAGAGCAGAAACATTCCGTCTGCCAGAAACTGCGCCCCACAACCACACGGCACAGCTCATTTAACAGGCGTTCTCACACCTGAAACATATATTGTTTAACCCAATGGCGGTGGGAAATAAACTCAAAATTTTTGACAAAACCGCGGACAGTATTGATAACATAGGTCTAAGGACGCTGTACTACTTGGTTAAGGAAAAGTCCACGTTGCCATTGCAGTATTTCTAAAACCTCAATACCACATTCAAGGATCGTACACAACAGAAAAAAAGAGTTATCACGCGTATCTATAAGGACAGTATGCGGCAAGGTCCAGAAAATTATGGAACAATCATACTTCTACCCGTGCTGTCAAAATTCATGAAGCCCAGGGTAGTAAATCACCAGAAAACACACTCGGGGAGACGCGAAAGTGCTGTCGTGGGAAAACACTGCTTCAGACACACAAGTGTCTGCCTTACGAACTGCTTGTCTACGGCAGACAGAATCAAATACCAAAGCGTGCAATTTGAGGTAAGCGTCATCTACCTAGACTTCTTCAGGGCTTCTGATAAGGTGAAACACTCAGCTGTTCTGATGAAATCCTTCAACTATGGGGTTAATGGCTCAATATCTAAGCCAGAGATCATTAATAATCAAAGTAGGTGGAACAACGTCAATCAGAAACCCAATCACTGCAACGTAACACAAAATGCAATGGCGTGTCCACTGCTGCGCTTTGCTGTTACAAATGACCTGTCTGCCATCATGTCACTACCATTCAATTTATGTTTTGTGACCTCAAGATCTGAAGGAACACTCGGTTTACGTAGTATCACCTTGTGATTCAAAATAGCCCATAGAATATCGGTGATTCCGAACCATTAGTGTTACCTCACTGGCCAATACCACTTGCAAACTGTTTACATGGAGAAAGGAGTACGAATTTTTATTTAACCGGAAAATAGCGACACAGTTTAGTGTTTTAGAAATTTTAAAGCTGTACGCGGGCAGTCGTCTCATCGGCAGTTACTCAGGGATACTTGATACAACAATTATCATTCCTCTGCTATCTACGTAAGTTAGACTTCACGTACTGTAGGGCGTTTAATTCTGGAGCATATGGCTCAAGCGCCATAAGACAGCGCTTAAGCAAACTCAAATAAGGGCTCTGAAGTTCCTTCTAGGACTACTATGGTCGATAACTAGCTGCCTAGACCTATATGCCTTGTCCGATATGGATTTGCGAAGCAGTGTTGTATCACTTGTCAGGCTGTTATTAACTACAAACATTTATGTCATTTTTTACCACTAGTGACGTCAAAATCCAAATTAGTGGGTCACTATTAGGAACCAGAACGCCAACAAAGCCGCATTTGGACAGAATAAAGCAAGACAATGACAGTGCTGACCATTGCTTGCTGCCAAACAGCCGGGAGTTTTTGGGCTTGAAATTCCTTGAAGTTTTGTAGGATTTGCCCTTTTTTACCCCCAATAAGGATGAAACTGTTGCACACTGATTCTCGGATTTATGGCTTAGACTGGCCTAACCTACAGGACAAAATCTCTATTTAAAATATGAGTCAGGGTAGACGAGCCTGTGTACCTTATGGGCCCCCTCAAATGAAGCATGGCAGAAGAGCAGAAGCAGAGCGACGTCTCAAAAGAAGCAAAAGCTTGGATATCTGTAACATATGCAAAGATGTTAAAAACGCCTGGTGATGAATAAAGGTTGCCAAGAGACCAGCATATAAGGGCATGCCTTTGTTAACTGTGGTACCACGCCTGGAAGAATCCATGCGTACGTTATATTCAAAAAAAAGAAAGGCCAATGCTGATCCTCGCGTTAATGAATGCAGACAATGAAGTCTCCACCGGAGAAAAGAAAAGGACTTAACTGTTTGCAAGAGGCTTAGTCGTGACACATCCTACTTGCATTACGTCTGGGGACAATATGACTGACTCAAAAACGAGGTACCCAGTCATTTACGAAGGACAGAAAAACGATCTAACCAACTCAAAACTCTTCAATCCCTAACCCCCACAAATTTCCTTCACCATCATTAATGAAGAAGAACCTCAAGTTGGCAGAAATGCTTTTGGCCTCGTCCCCGAAAGCCACACAGTTGAAATGGCTATACCAACGGTATTTAAGCCATTTTAATAGGCACGGTGGACTAGCCATAACAATACTTCAATAAGGTCTGCATCTGCGTCAAACTTACCTCAGAAGTAGGGACAGGCAGTTTCTTTTACTTCTTAGATATTGATCTTGAACAAAATCAGACAACGAGTTTATCAAAAGTCTCACGTGTTTGGGACAGTGTACACACTTTCAAAATTTTGTCTCACCGCAAGAGTAAAGTGACGTAATTCCTAAGTTTACTGACATAGCAGTAAGCCAGGCACACCTAGCTCTTATCGAAGTTACGACTGGCAACGTATTTCACAAATGTTTTATTAAGAAACTCATGGATAGGAAGGAATCTAGGGTTGTTACTATCACAGTCAAACGAAAGCTTTCTTATTCTAACATTTCGCTTAAAGGCGATGTTCTGGCCAATGTATTAAACAGATAACGCCACACTAATCTGAGTGAACTTTTTCGAGCCGTAGCACGCTAAATCTGGTCCACCAGAAAACACCTGTGCTTCTTGACTTTTAAAGACAGTACGCTTGTCCGTGCTCAAAATATTCTGGTCTACTCTGCTCCATACTGATGTGCCATAAAATAAGTTGGACGCACAACAAAGCAACTTTGTAAAAGAATTAGGAAGTGCTATTGACCTGAATAACCTTTGGAACTATGAAACTAATAACCATCAAAATTGTGCAGCACCAAACAGATAAGGCACACAAAATAGCGCCCAGTTAAAGCTTCTCCAATGTTAGAAGAGTGATCCCTAACCAACTTAGTTTGATGAGGCAATGCGCAACTGCGGTGAATGGGGCTGTCCGCATTAGAAATTGCAACCCAATTTTTTGTCGAAAAAACTTTGTTCGCGTGTTCAACCGGCTCATTCCCCCTATATACGTTCGGTGTTAAACACACAAGCACAACAAAGCTTACACTGAGAGCATCCTATTGTTACTTTAACCACTTTTTTACAGATGCCAACTATTGTCCCCCTCTTCAGTTTTATTGTCTAAGTAAGCTAAGTAAACTGCATTAGTACTGTTGTTTTACCACTTGTGGCTGTTTTGTATAAGACCCTACTGAAACCATGTTTGTCAATCCATTTTTGTTTTTATGTTGAGTAGAAATGTTTGGACTATTAATAATTGCTAAACTAATTCTCAAAGCCCAACTACCAGTGATCAGGCAAAACCCTAGAGGATATTTTAGCCTAGAGGTTAGTGAATCAAAAGTCTTAAGCAACTGTACTGCTAGCATCGTTTCCCGTATGGAATAATTTTTACGCATCTTTCATGTCTGTTAACTTCTATAACAACTGGAAAAGGTTGTCATGCACAATCATAATTTAGGGGATAGCTCCAACAAAGCTCAACCAAATACCGTCCCATCAATTCTCAAATTATTTCTCTCAGCCTGATAAAAATAGTCAAAGATGAGACTTCTTTGACGTTTCTCTCCTTTATCTACCTTCTACACGCAGTTTGACATGTTTTTATTCCATCTTGCAACTGTTTAAGCAAACAAATATAATTTTAGAAATGTGGTTGGATCTAAAGTAATTGTTCACTTTATTTTTGAGTACATAAATGCTCCTAATAGGGTTCCACGAAAATATTTTTCGCAGTGAGGAAACGTCTCGCACCATTCATCTGTCCCCTCACTTTTTAAAGGCCCTTTGTGATAATATGACACCCATGTTCGTACCTGTGGTCTTTTCTCCAACACTTCCGAGGTATTCAACGGAGTCCCGCAGAGGTCTGTCATTGGCCCTCTTCTCTTTATAATCGTTCTGAACCCCCTTCTGCTATGGCTTCAGTACTTAGCAAGCAGGTGATCCCAAAACCTGGTGTAGTCACCTAATCATCCAATCGAAAGCCATTGATGTCTGCTTATTTTGTCAGAATTACCTTCCAATTAGCACTGATAAAATAGCAAACAATAATTCTTGCAGCTATATTCTTTACCACTTTGCGGTTTACACGACAAAATACATTATATTGATTTTTTCTTTGAAAGCTGACAAAGATATGCACGCCTGGATATCCAAACTGTCTTCCCCATCATATATGTCCTCCAACACATCCCTCAAGGCTATGCAATTTGTCCAAGTCATCTGTCTCTCCTTCCCATCCAACGACCTTAACAGCTTTCTAACACTGTACTATATTCATGTCCCGCTGCTTTTGAAGCTCTGTAAATAAATGCAAGACCGCTGGCTTACGCGCTCTGGAGCCATTTTAGAAAATATTTAGTAAATAGTAGCTAAGATTTTCTTACCTCCTACTTTTTTATACCAAAGGCGGCTAGCCCAGCTCAACGCTTCTACTCTGTGGCTGCCTGTCTCCCAACTATTGTGTCTTTTGTTAAAGTTCCTTAGTCAGATTTCTCAACGTCCTCCACACTGCTAACATTCGTGACTACAAACTCAAATTATTCCAGCTCTTTTCTGTATTCCAAACCTTTCTGAATTAATTACTACCATCATGATGCCGGCTAGAGATGCACCCTTCAACCAAGCATGTTTTGCTCACGAGCCACTGAATTCCCTTTTTTCTACTAAGTTAACCGTACGCATGCCCGACCTTCTGCTATCAAGTTTTAACAGAGTTTAAAGCACCGTACTCCAAATTTCTAACGTTTACCTAAGCTCAGATGCAAGGTTGTCTTCAGTCTACTACTTCTGTGTTACACTCATTTAGATGGCAATGATCGCCTTCTATCTGCTACCCCAAGTGGAAAGGCATAGAAGCTTTCTAAGATTTAAAGTACCTGGCTTGGACTACGGTTAGAATTAAACAATTTTTGGTCGGGTTCTGCGGGTCCCTGGCTTTTTTATTGTGCATACGCTGACTGAGCACACGATTCTTGCCACATGGGATGTAATTCGCTTGCTAAAATCGCTTGGCAGCACTAAAGCAGAGTTCGGGCAGGTTAGTCTTCCATATACTCAGGTCATTATTCTCTTGGTGGATTGTACCAAAGTCGATTTTCAACTTAAGGACGATATCAAGATTCTGGCCGACCGGTGCCAAAAATCTTAAACACGCAGTAACACCGAGAAATTCGGGTTCATAATAGAAAAAAACGACGAACTATCCCACCGGATGCGAGCCTATTCCAGTAGTGCAGACAACATGAGGTCTGGGACGGCAAGACGAAATGAAAACTCATCCACTCACTCCAATAGCAGATACAAAGAGCTTAGGGCTTCGTGGATGTATAGGATAAGACTCCAAACATGGAGTTTGCAGCTGTTCATTTTGTCGACTCAACGTTTGTCCTGTTTGCAACGATGTGTGGACATCTCATCAGCTTCTTAGGTATCAAAAGTGGGAGCAGCAACATAAAGAAGTGCGCGTGGTTAAAACTCCATTAGTAACCAGAATGTAGTGACCATGTTGTGGGCAACGACTTAAAAACGGACATCCAAGTGCCAATGTAATGTTGCTGATGAAGATCACTAACCAGTGCCACTGCATCCTCTCCCAAATGACCATGCCACATACAAGAGGACAGAGTTACACATTGGTAGTTCAGCGGACAGACGGTATGACACATGTCTCCTGAAGCTCTAGAGAATTGATTAGAGCTCGAGAAAAACCCCCGCTGGGTTAACCACGGCAGTGCTTACAGGAGAAGCATCGACATTTGTATTTTCGCAAGTGCCGAGATGAATAAATAGGAACACTCAACTGGCTTTCAAAAATCAAAATAGGAATAAGAAAAAAAATCCCTCTCAGTAACCAAGGATGCATCCCGGAGGAGCCGCCAGCTCTGTCTAGAACTATGTGCACGAAAAAATCGCAGACTACAAACTCTAATTCGGAAGCCTCGCCAGCTGTTCAACTTTTGAACATCTAAGCCTTCCACAAAAAACCTTCCGCAAAACCGCCTTAGACAAAGGGTGTCAAAGGAGACCTACTGATTGGTTAGCATTAGTTTACTCTTGTTGACGATACATTCGTGAAGTCTTAGGTGGTCTGTCACACTGCAAACATCATACGGCAAGTTGCCCTTCTTAGAAGGCAATGTTTTATTTTCACAACAGGTCACACTTCTGAAGTGAAGCTCACTGCGATTCACTATCGATTAGAGTTTTTAGCCTCATGAAATCGGAAAATGACAAAATTTGCATCATTTTTCACCCGTCTAAACCATTTCTCTCATTAGATTGAGATTAAAATCGGTATTTTTCTTGAAACATTCCAATTAAATCGTACATTGTCACCTTCATTAGAAGAAAGGACACCCTTTTGGCCGACCTTCGTCTCCATAGCTGAAGGAAATTCAAGCCGTATTTACCACCTGGTATGCATTACTCGTGTTTTTTTATACGGACTGCAATGGCCATTCGTTAGTGTGTACATTCTTACTAACTGAATGCTGCTCTAGAAACCATTAACTGAACAATAAGTGCGTTTCTTCAGGTCCTACGGTGCCTTTTCTATAGCAGAAAACTTTTTGCCGCCATTTAACTCGGAAATGGTAATTGTATCAGAGCTCGAATCATAGTTACGAAAAGACCGGTTTAGCGGACAATGAGGAAGAGAGTAGGACTTTTTCCAGCCGGGTAAAAATTCTAGTTGTGGGAGACAAGGGAGTGGGAAAGGTTAGTGAAACATACTGAAAATATTTTGATTCAGACTTCGTTGGTGAAAAGGTTTTCAGAAGGGTCATTTTTTAAAACGTATGTGCCGACCGAGGGAGTTGACTTTTTCCACAAACGAGTGATTTTGCGAGGTCAGTGGGGTCATTTCAACGACGTGTCTCCTCCTACAGAAGTCTATGAAGTATCTATTCAGCTGTTAGATTTGTCTGGTGATGCGCTGGTGAATAAAACTAGCTTAAAGATCTATTCCCACGGATCACAGGTATGTGAAAATTTAATAAAGATGGCCTCACAGGCTGTGATGATTGTCTATGATTCGACTCAGTGCAGCAGTCTTGCCAACGTCACACAGTGGGTTACTGAGCTAAAAAGCATACCCGCCCTTCAAGGTGATGAGATTTTCTGGGTGCTTGCTGCTAACAAAAGTAAGTTGGGTAGTTGATAATTATGAATCAAACAAAAACCCTTGCAGATGATTTGCAAAATGTCACGACATGTTCTAGTCAGATGCATAAGGATACTATCGTGACTCACCAACTGTCGGGGTATGTTGTTTCGGCGAGGACTGGGGAAGGGGTAAGTTCTTTTCAAAAGTTAACAAAAAAACTGCGGTCCCAATCAGTTGGTTTATAGTTAGATCCTTCAATGGGGTAAACCAAAAAAAAATGGTAAAAAGTGAGAGACGTTTGGTAGACTTCTGTTCAGTCTCAACGAAACATTTATTCCGCTCAGAAATGACGTGACGAAGCGCCACAGTGTAGTAAATAAATTGCTGTTCAAACTGATATGACAGATACGTTTCGTTTCTAATGATAGCTGAAAGGTCGATATTTAACCTGTGTTCCTTGAGAGGTCCAAGTCATGTGACCACAGTTCTTCCAGACATATGATGGCTCAAAGAGGTGTTGGACATGCTCGTACGAGAACCTCCCGGTCTTGCAACACAAGACTAATGTTCACTTTGGTGGAAAATATCAGATCAGTTTTGTCCATATCGTACACACTATTGGATAGCATATCCAGCTCAGTTAATTACAGTATTTTATTTCCGTAGTTTATTAGATCGACAGGCACTTTACTTGCTTCGATAGCTAAATTTGATTGCAGGTGACACGAACTGCCTATCGGTGACTTTCAAAATGATTTACCATATCCTACATCGTAATCCAGCAAGCCCTTATGTTGCAGGCAACGTTCAAATCAAGAATGGCTATTTATACCCGAATTGATGAACTCTCAACATTCTTACCGAAATATTGTCAACAGCATATCGGACCACGTAGGGGAGCATAAAATTACACAAAATTTCAGCATCAGCAAACAAGTTGGATCTGGTTCACGCTGTGAGGCAGAATCCCCTTGACTGGGCAGAGGAAAATACAAAATCAGCATTGTATTCCCTGATCGGAAGCTACACAAAGATGCCGTTCGAGGTCAAATAACGTCATCAAAACGTGTTTCAATAAAGTCGGTATATGGCAGCAGATTACCTTTAAGAGTTCTGGAGTGTATATACTTGGCTACAAATCTCATACTATTAACATGTCAGCTTACATCTTCCTTCGGTTATGATGAAACGGACAAATTGGTTTATTGTTTTGAACTTATACTGATGGTTTATGTTGGTGATAATGGCCTCGATCGCCGTGAGTAAAAGGTTAGTTGCGGACTTTGGCTAGGTATGATTAAGAGCAAGAAAACCAACCAAGGTTTTTAAAAAAGGCTACAGTTACGCTGTTTACGGTATTGATTTTCGAAAGGGAAACTTCGTCCGCAGTAAATTATGTGAGGCCACCGAGCATGGTCTTATATTACATGTGTGGAACTGTTGGAAATAGTTTGTCTTCAAGCTTGGAAAAACTAAGAAGCAAACAACACTCCTGAGGCCACATTACGATTTTGTCCAAGTCCGTTTGTAATATTAAAAATGCTTTAGGACCTCAATCGGCAAAACCGATCACAGCTTCGTTGGCACAATCGCATCAAACTCAAAGCTGACACAGAAACGGTTGAAGAAAGATGAACAGGTAGAACTTTGGAGCACACTGATGTCAGTAAAAAGAAGGCTGGTTTTTCAGCCACACAGGCTCACACTTTGTGTTGGGTCTGTGGAAATTTCTTGGACTGGGCCAAGCAGTGCTGTTCAGTTCTGCTTTCTGCAAATAGCTGATGAATTACACACCCGTCTTTGGTACAAAATGTTCCTTCATAATCCAAAAAAAACAGTTCCTTTTGATTGATGTCAAATGAAACTGCGCCTGATTGAACCAAGAAAACAAGGATATTTAGCATAGACCACCGACAAACAAACCGGTATAAATCCTCAACAAGTTGGGTAGTTTTTATCCCAGTTAAAAAATACCGTTGTGAATATTTTCGGTATGGGTCAGAAGCAAGTGGCCTCGGTGTTATCTTTACCACACCTGAGCTATCGGTGAGTTACTCAACTACTGGTTGATGTGCTTCATTGTTGACGTTAGCTCTTACCTTGAGTAGAGCGGGGGAGAGAAGCTTAGGCGGACATTTTTTGTGGGCTTAAGTTGTTTCACTTGTCCTTAAACTATGCCGAATATTTAACTGAGTGCATTAGGGGTTCTCATTCAACGTAGTTCTTCTCAGGGGAAATATCAAGTTTTCGGAGTCCCCCGGATTTAAAGACAACAGTAGTGAAAAATTTGACCTTCAGTTCCAGTTAGTTGTTTTTTGCACCATTAGGACTATCCTAATTACACCAAACCAACTCGAAACATTCTGGGAAAATGAGTGAAGCCAGTGCATAAGGCGTATGGCACAAACTATAGAGAGGCTTTTTCAAAAGGAACCCAGTAGACTAAGGAGGTCATGATAATTATCTTAGCTACCAGCCATTTGCAGTACTTTCCTCGAAGCGGTGCATTGTGGCATTTTACGGAGGCGAGGATTAGGCCTCTTTGGAGGAGGGATGCCCAATGTTGTCTTTGACAATATCGCTTCCGATAATTCTCAAAATGAGCGGGCTATCTCAAGATGGACATATCCTGCATGGGAGTAGCATAAAATGAAAATTTTTTCCAAAAATAGATTGCTTCAGGAGAAGTCAAAAAACTCTTCTCCAAAGTAGTTTCTGCTAAACTATCCCACAGATGATAAGTGCATTCTCAGCAGTGACAAGACTGTCTTTCTTCCGCAGGTACTTTCGGTAGTTACTGCCAAATTAAACAATTCAAACTAAAATAGTGTTACATTTCCCTTGAAATAGAATTCTCACGATAGTGTTGTTCCTTTTTGTTCAAGGTCAATGAATGCTTTCTAAGAATCGTGGCAACTGTCTTAGGCATCCAAATGACCCAGAACGATCTAGAACGGAGTAAAACAATCTTGAGAACCGAAATAGATCAGGTCCATGATGATAGTGAAGAGGATTCAACGGAATCGCAGAAGACGGCTGAGGATATATCTACATCATGTACTCTGCTCTGAAAAGGAACTGGAAAACCATCCTGTACCGTTTTGTATCCATTACTTGTCACCATTTTTGCACGCGTTGATTATGATACTTAGATTGGTGAACGAATTTTCCTCAAAACCTTGACCTCTGCATCATTGAATCTCTAACTAATATGATGTTGTCAACTAGATTTTCTTGTCAGTCATCGTTCCGTGCCTTAACACAAGACATGTATGAGAAAGTATCAAATGTCCTCGTGAATTCATCAAGTAGAACTGTCTTATATTCTCTAATCTTAAATTTGTGCGTGACGCAAACAAACATTCCCAAAAAACACCCGGTAAAAATGCTTTGCAGTCAGTCTTCAGGGTGACAGTAACTTCTGTTTTTTGGACCACTGCGTCAGCTCAGTTAACCTCAAAAGATTTACCCGACATAGCCAGGCAGTTTACTTAGAAACGGTGCTGGATTTTGGTAATTTTTGTCATGTATCGAGGGAAGAACGACCCTTCCTACCGCACTGACGCGACTAATGAACATTACAAAGAAAATAGCTTTTGGCCTCTCCCAGGAATGACCTTTATTCACGAGTAGTGGTCTATCAACAAAGATCACTCCTTTTGGCGGGCCACAGTAGGTTTCATCTCCAGTCATCACTTTGTATAAGCTCCATTTGTGAAGAGAAGACATCTGTTGCAGGGTCCACAAAACCGCTTGTCATATAGTGCTCTCTCTTCAGTGAGATTACTGTCAATCATGTTTGACGGGAAGCACTTTTCTTGGCCCTCAAGGACAGCACACGACCGACTACTGTGAGTGCGGTTGCATTCACCTCGATAAAGCCAATAAAAGGTGTAGTCAGTGAAGACGATCGAAGTTCGGGCCACCTGAATTAATCCTAGCGAACTAACGTAATATGGACAGGACCAAGCTATACTACTCCGTGCATTAGCTGAGGACTATTATGTCAAATTTGACAGCAAACAAATCGTACGGGAAAGTGTTGATTCGATCTTGCAAATCTACTCTGTTCAGCCCGTGGTAAGCAACGTTACCTGTTCATGTGTTAGCGGGCCCCAGTTGCCTGTCAGGTTGTCCGGCCTTCTTCCTAGCATAAAATAGATGATGCACGACATCCGACGAGTTCAAATTCAGGGCCTGAAAGCGTCGTCCGTTCAAATGTGATCCGTTGCACAAACGCGGCTTAACTTTCACCACCCATAATAAGCTTAATCCCATACTAGCCTGATTTTTACCCTGCGGGAACAATTTTCTAAATGAAGTCGTTGGTATCCGTTTCACTCCTTCCATACTCAGTTCGTGGACGAGCTAAAAGCGGTCAAATGTGACCGCATTTCTTGTTGGTTAACACAAGGACGACCGTGTCGTCCCTTTGAGCCGGAATAAAACTTTGCACAAAAGTATCTTCTTGATAGGCGCAAATACCGACAGGAAGTTACCCGACCTTTCTTCTTATTTGGTTTACTAGAGCTGACAAATCCTTCTGTACAATCCCAAAGTTTACCCTGGACCTCAATTCAATGAAGACCTGAGTATTTTGGAAGAATATTTGGTGGGCGGCGTTGTCATGCCATGAATATTGATGATGCCAGTACACGATACTGTCTCAGACAATGTTGAGGCTTCTGTTTCTGTATGTGATAGGACCTAACGACTCGTTTTCAAATACAAAGACGGCCACAACGGAACTGACGCAAGTTATGGATATCCTGTGCTCTTTGCGGCAGCCCACTCCGTCGCATTCATACGAAAATGCGCTTACTTGCTTGCTAATGGTTACTCTGTTTGCGTGAAATATGTTTGACGCTAATGGGTGTTGATCAGAAAGCGACACTCAACCAATCACTAGCACATATTTGGATCGGGTAACCATTCTGTCATTTGATCTCCAGATATCCTGTCGGAGGGGGCAGTGATATACAGCGAAAACCTTCGGCTGTGAGAGTGATTTAAGATCCTGTGCGGGTATGTGGAGATTGATGTTGAATGTTTCTATTGAAAACCCTGTGTCTCACATAAAAGTATATTTAGAGCAACATGACGGCTTTTTCTATCCCGATGACACACTTTTTAGTATCAACGTACTCTGTTCTTAAGAGTTTGATTAGTTTATGGTCCAGGCAAATTATCTCATACAAAAGAACAGTGATGTGATTGCTTAGTTGATCTGTATTCAAACAGTGAGTTACATGCGTGTCTCAACAACTGGTGTGAGGAGCCGCAATCCTACTTTTATAAAAGGGTGGTAACCATTTTGAACTACTGAACAGAATTAAGCAACTATATTTGAACATCATTAAATACCTGAGCCGCATTTTTTTCACTTGCTTCAAACCGTAGGCCTTGATTCCTTCCTGAAATCCAAGAAACTAGTTGATTGAAGTATGCAACTAAGAAATATGCGGAACAGGTAAGTGCAATTCGCCGGTGTGTATTGTCTGGAGCAGCTGGTCAAGTACAAAGACGAGTTGATGTCTCGATTACAGAACTGGTAGTTTCATGGAGTCGTGATTAGCTGAACACTCAAAGAAACTCTGAGCTCAGCAATAAATAAACAAACCATACAAGATAAGATGATTCTTCGATTAAGGAGAACTGCATATGACGGTTTCGATTGACAAACACAGCGGGAACACACATTTGGTGTGGTGTTAACTTTTCACTCAAAATCTTGTCTTACCACACGAGTTATAAGGGGTCTCTAGTTTGTGGACGAGTGTGTAATTTCAATTACTACCGTGTTATACGAGATGGTTAAGCTAAGCTCACTAGGCAGTAAAGCACTATGAAGTTCAGTGAATTGCTCGGAGTAATCAGTGGAGAATTAACTGCATTTTGGGCTGATGAATGTCATTCCAAATAAAATCAATTACTATGGAAGCGTTATATAACTACACTATCGATACACAGGTGTCATTTGGACCCAAACGAGGGCTTTCGGGATTATATTATTACAGTTAAAATGAGTGGTACTTTGGAATGTCAGCACCGGTTGTCATCATTCGTTTCGGAAAAATTCTACAAGTTCTCTTTTTCCCCAAAAATATCCGACCAATTTTGTCTTCTTTAACACCTAGATAAACAAGAGCAATTGTGTTTATGATACCTGTCCAAATGGGAATGTGTATTTAAACGGTCGAGCAAATGACTTTCTGATCGGTGGGTTTGAGCCCGATTACCGTCAAAATAACTTGAGTTACAAAATGGTCAGTATGAAATAAAAACAAGAAACTATGCTCTTACAAATGCCTCTTAGGTTTTCACCGTATTCTTAATGGCTCTGATTAACTTGCTTTTCAGCTAAAAGCTGTTTTGATGCGGTGGAGATAGAGATGCTTCGGTACTCCTAGTTCCCAGATCACTTCACATGTTAGTTTCCCACTCTTTCTTCGTGACTGAGGGAATCAGAGAACTTTGGATGAGATGTCTTCCTCTAAGTGAAGCCAACCTGTGCTGAGGAGCGGAGACGCATTGTACAGTTGGTACATCCTTACTGGTGTGCATTTGGCGAAGCTTCATAGAGTTTCGAGCCCGTAGCCGTCCAGTGAGCAGTTTGAACACTTAACCGTTTGGACATGAAAGGCTGATCAGAGGTGTGATTAACTCACACTTAGACAGGATGTAGCGCCACTCATCCTTCAATCACGAAATCCACATCACGTGGTCACCTGTTGATTGTCTTCTAGAGTGACATTGTCTCAGGCGGAATTATAACTCATCCTGTGAATTTTTTTCCCGAGCTACTTCTAGACTGTTGGTAGTGTGAGGAGATCTAAGGATTTTCCATTTTTCAAATTACCAACACTTAGGGATGAGTTGTGGCACCGTTAATTTGACCTGATGTTAAATTTCTTCGCACTAAATAATGACTGCACAAGTTGGCAAGTCACCAAGAGACCGTCTGACGGCTGTTTTGATATCACAGGTACATAAGAGATGAATAACTGAAGGCGAAACACCCCAAACGACGAATCGATCAACACGTAGGGGTGACAGACTGGTTTGTTGTGATGTTTATCTGCTGTGATTAAACACGCATGGCTGCATGCACCTCAAAACGCAAGATCAGCTGTCTGTTTTCACAACTAACTTACACTACCAACCACCGGAATTCGGGTAGTCAAAGTGCAGTGAAAGTGCACCAGTCGGTTCTCCTTTTCATACTCGCCGGGCTCGGCGGACAATTTCCCGACCTCTGATTCCAACCATCATTTTTTCTCTGATTATCGTCTGACATAATGTAACAAAAGAGGGAAGCATTATTTCGTGCATCAGATTAATACATCCCAGCACATGTTCAGTCTGACTATCAGGAAGAGGTTGTTTGTGACTGAGTTAGTAGGTGAACAAAACTATCTACTGTAGCAGTGATGCCGACCAATTTTCGGTTTATTTCACTCTTCAGATACCTAGAAGCATAAACTGAGATGCTGTTTCTAGCCACATAACTTGGTGGTCGCTCGGAACAGTAACATGTCTGTCCACACTGACTGTTCTTCTCAAACATCCGTAATGAGCTGTTTCTAGCCGGCGGTTCATCCTACATACGAACTATCTTTGATGCCACGGTCTAGGTTCAACCAAGGATTTCTCCACTGCGATCAACTGCTCTGTTTTTGCCAAGGGTAGCGCTCACTTTGGCACAACCTAATGGGCCTATTCCAAGTAGTATTCACTTTGTAGCAACCAGTTTGAAGTCAGATAAGAATCAAGCATGGATGACTTGGAAGATTGTTAGGTCTCACCTTGAGATGTTTTCCTACCAAGCTAACAGCATTCGGTGCCAGGGCATGCAAACATCCATTCGGTCACAGAATGCGCGTCGTTTATTTTATAAGATGTTCCAGGATATTTTATAATGTCAGATGCTTCAAGAGTTCCTCGTGCCATTTATTGTAGCCCCTTCATCCAGGGACCAGAATATGTGGTTCCAACAGGATTGTGCGGCTCCGCAATATGCTCAAATGGCACGGGAACTTTTAGACGCCAGTATTCTCAATCATTGTATTGAGAGTGACCACCAAGGTCTCCAGATTTGAAATCAATGGATTTCTTTCCCTGGGGATACCAGAAATCCATGTTTGGCCTGGCCAAGTTATCACATTGAATGAGCACAAACGCAGCTGTGGTACGCATCAGCGTAAGTACCCACAACACCTGCTACTGGTCTACTATACGTCCTGATAAGGAAGGTTAATATCAACCATAAATTTCCGTCCTGGCTGCTGTTAGCGAAATGAAAATGCTGGTTAATTGTTGGTGAGTTTAGTATGGCTAGGAGTCTTCGAGGATTGTGGTTAGCTTAGCTATCCAAATGACGCTATTTATCAGCATTCCTAAGGTGAACTACCCTAAGTCTGTCTTTTGGTTTAACTATGCACAGCCGTACAACACTTCCTGCATTCTCAAGGGGACTCACCCATGTAACTTTAGTACAGTAAATCAAAGGTGTATTATTGATACACCGGTCATTAGCCATAAATGTGGCACTCATACGGCCTTCCCCCTGATGGCATGGCATTCATGATGGTGCCACCTTTGCACATTTCATACTCCAATGTTAACTACCTCATGCAGAATATGATAACTTACCTGACAGTGTTTCCTTTGGTCGTAGACTGGTTGAAGGTTTACTGGAGAGTCCAGTGTCCAGCTTGCCAATGCAAAAACACAGTACGCCTACAAATCAAGTAAGACGACGGTGGCTCTTCTCCTCAGATAAAGTTCTGTCCAAGAAAACCATTCATCAAGATACGATTGACATTCAGAGTTATTATAAATTGGCCCGGGAGTGAGCGGTTCCCGCTTGAAGGAGCCAATTAAGAGAAATCTCTTTTTACGGACCTGTGCAGCAAACAATCCAAGCTCCTCAACTCTG